>CM040979.1:26733636-26770946 GCA_022985145.1 Pangasius djambal
GCACGTTACAGCACCCCAGACCTCCTCACCCAACATCAGTGCCTGACCTCACTAATGCTCTTGTAGCTGCATGAACACGAATCCCCACAGCCACGCTTCAAAATCTAGTGGAAAGCCTTCCCAGAAGAGTGGAGGTTGTCATAACAGCAAAGGGCAGACCAACTCCATATTAATTGCCATGGTTTTGAAATTGGATGTTCAATGGTAAGGTGTCCACACACATCTGGCTATATAATGTATATCTGGTTTTATAAGGTCAGATCACATTTCATGGATGGTTTTACTGTCTATCCATCCATTCTGCTTATCCTACACAGGGTCCCAGGGTAAACTGGAGCATATTCCAGGGGACTCGGGGGACACCCTGGACAGGGTGCCAACCCATCGCAGGTCAGGGTCCTTTGTCCATGCGTGAAATTGTCCATTCACACACTATGGACAATTATTTTTTGGAAATCAACCTACAATGCATATCTTTGGACTGAGGAAGGAAACTGGACTACCTAGAGGAAACCCCCGAAGCATGCAAACTCCACACACACACACACACACACACACACGGTGGAGGCAGGATTCGAACCCCCAACCCTGGAGGTGCGAGGCAACAGTGCTACCCACTAAGCGACCATGCCCCGTGTTTTACTAGCATGTTTTAATCAATTCTAGTAGAACTGTCAAAGAGATTTTATTTCCTATGCCTATTAATATGGCAAGAGTGACAGTAGAACCATCACCATCTCAGAGGAACAAGTAAGAAGGGAATTGAGCAGGCTTAGCCCCACAAAGGCTGCAGGCCCTGATGGAATCAGCCCAAGAATACTGAAAGCCTGTACCCAGCAACTTTGTGGCGTGCTACAATACATCTTTAACCTGAGCCTACAGCTGGAGAGGGTCCCGTTGCTATGGAAAACATCTTGCTTAGTGCCGGTACCAAAAGTAGCACGGCCCTGTGTCCCCAATGACTACAGGCCAGTAGCGCTGACCTCTCACCTAATGAAAGCTTTCGAGAGACTGATCCTCAGATCCATTCGGCCCATTGTCAAACTCTTCCTGGATCCGTTACAGTTTGCCTACCAGCCTCAACTTGGAGTGGAGGATGCTATCGTCCACCTGCTCCATCGAACCTATATTCACCTAGAGAAACCTGGGAGCTCTGTGAGGTTTATGTTTTTTGACTTCTCTAGCGCCTTTAACACCATCAGGCCCTACTGGAGGAGAAGTTGAAGAACATGCAGGTGTTCACTCCACTGGTCTCTTAGATTATGGACTACCTCACTGGCCGCCCCCAGTACGTCCGCATACAGAACTGTGTGTCTGACACTGTGATCTGCAGCACGGGTGCTCCCCAGGGGACAGTTCTTTCTCCCTTCCTCTTTACCCTGTATACATCTGATTTTAGTTACAACTCTGAATACTGCCACCTTCAGAAGTTCTCTGATGACTCTGTGGTTGTTGGATGTATTCAGGGTGGAGACACCTCAGAATATCAGATGTTAGTGGACAGCTTTGTTACCTGGTGTGAGCTCAATCACCTACAGCTCAATGTCAGGAAAACAAAGGAACTTGTAGTGGACTTTAGAAAATCCACGACCCCCGTCACTCCTTTGTCTGTCCACGGTGAGGAAGTGGAGATTGTTGCGGATTACAAATACCTGGGAGTCCATATAGACAACAAACTGGACTGGACATCAAACTCAACAGCACTATTCAAGAAAGGCCAGAGCAGGCTATATTTTCTGAGGAGGCTCAGGTCTTTCAATGTCTGCAGCACCATGCTGCAGATGTTCTATAAGTCTGTGGTGTCTAGTGTCATCTTCTATGCAGTGGTCTGTTGGGGAAGTAGCATGAAGAGGGCAGACAGAAATAAACTGGACAAATTAATCAGGAGGGCTGGCTCTGTACTTGGCATGGAGCTGGACCCTGTTCACATTGTGGCTGAGAGAAGGATGTTGTCAAAACTCCACGCAACTCCTGGACAACCCTTCTCACCGACTACATAGTGTGCTGGTCGACCAGAGGAGCACTTTCAGCCAGAGACTGATCACTGCCAAGTGTTCCACTGAGCGCTTCAGAAGATCCTTTATCCCTGTGGCCATCAAGCTGTACGACTCCTCTCTATAAGTGCTGGGACTTTCATGTGCAATTCATATGCAATACATGTTCAATTTATGTGCAGTAAGGGACTTTAATGTGCAATAAAAAATGTATTTATTATTATTACTGCCTATTTTTCTGTACTTGATCACCGTTAGCACACTGGACTTATCATACTCAACATTTACATCATTATGGGTATGTTTCATTATGCATTTTTAATTTATTGATTTACTTTTTATATACTGTATAGGTACAAATTTATTTTTATTTTTATTTTATTTTTATTTTTATTTTCTTCTTTCTTTCTTTTCTTTCTCCCTTCTTGAGAGCAATTGTAACATGGCAAAGCAATTTCCACCTGGGATTAATAAAGTTCTTTGAATCTTGAATCTTGAATCTTGAATAGATTGTGCTTCTGTCTACCCAAAATGCATGAGTGTGTCACACTTCACGCCAAGCGCCCCCGTCTGAAATTAATACGTGGCTATGCCACTGCACAATGTGTCATTGCAATGAATATCTTATGATACAACATGATTATGTTACCAATTAATTGCCTGTAGCATATTATTAAAGCTTTATGAGGCATTATTAGCATTTGGAAACTCTTCCAATGAATCATTCCCAACTTACAAAAAGTATAAGCACAGTAATAATGATTTACACAGAAACTGTTACCACAGTTCACACACTCTTACCCACTAACAGGATTTCAAGGCCATCACCATGTCTGTGCCTTCATATGGTGACATGTAGGAATCATAACCCTGTTATGAGGATTACAAATGTCCCCGCTCTGAGAGAGCTTACTCAAGTGTCACATAATTTCCGTTCGCTTATGACGCAGATGACACGTACGAGAATGACGTGACAACATCGGCATTGTTCCCCTGCCATGGGGATTTTTGTTTTTGTGGGTGTGAATGTGATTATTGGTAGCACTCTGCTAATGAATGATAAAAGCTAGCTCTAACGTAGAGGTGAGGGAGAACAGCACAGCAGCATCACGTTGCAACATGGAGAAATAAAAGCAGAGAAATACACTCTGGAGAAAATACTGGAGTCGTTGCCAGTTTATTGGAGGAAGCAACGGGTGTTTGGAGAGGATCAGAGACGGCCAGTGGTTTGTGCAGTGAGACAGGAAATGCTCTCTGCCAATATTATTACATGCTGCAGAGATTCATGAGGTTGTAAATTTTCGGATGATGTAATGGCAGGAGACCTGGGGACGGATACTCGGAAGTTTGGATGCAAGAATTGTCTGAGTGATGGATCTACAGTGTGTGAATAATCACAGGACCTGTAAAAGAATAAAAAATATTTATAATATTAATTATTAGTAAAGGGTGCGTTGGAATGATGCATTGCTTGTAGTATGTACTGTATACTGTGATGATGTAACAAGAGAACCTGGCTCAAAAGTGAGATCAACAGTTGATCATGTGACTTGGTTTTCCAATGGAATTCAGCTACTTTTGAACCACTACTTTGGATATATTTTTGTCCTATTGTTGTTGTTTTTTTTTTAGTAAATTAGTTGGGAGATTTGCATATTTCATTCGTTCATTCATCTTTATTAAGTGATTTATTCTGGTCAGGTGTGCAGTGGATCCAGGGGTGCGAGTCTATCCCGGAAACACTGGGAGTACACCCTGGATGGGAGTTCATAACAGGGCACCATGCACACATACATTCACAAACAAGGGCAATTTAGCATAACCAATCCACTTAGGGGCATGTTATCAGGAGGTTGGAGGAAACCGGAGAACCCTGAGGAAACCCACATGGACATGAGGAGAACATGTGAAACCCAAGCTCAGGATTGAACCATTCAAGATGGAACCAGGGAACCTGGAGCTGTGAGGTGATAATGTGCCACCATGACACCATTTTACAAATCTATACATATTAAGTATAGATATAAGTATAATATCCATACCTATTAAGTACCATAACTCAATGTTTATACTCAAATCCAACATCACACAATTGGTCTGTTCTCTCCACTGGCTTCATGTAGCTGCCCACATCAGACTTAAATCACTGACGCTTGTTTGGCCATAAAGCCAAAATCAAACCCCTCCTACCTGAAACCCTGATCTGTTTAACGGCTTGATTGAACCCACCATCCATCAAGACACAAGAAAGACATCATCGCTCTGCATCATGACTCTTCTCTGTTCTGCACTCAGGTGGTGGAATGATCTTCTGGATGTCTGGTTTTCGAACGAAGACTGAAGACACACCTCCTGCGCACTAATAATAAAAACAGTCCTCAACTCTTACTGCGTTTAATGCTGTACTAATATTTCCCCTGTTGACTCACACACGTATGTCACACATGTTGTGATAAACATGTCTACAGTAAGTGCTCTCAGATGCACAGGAAATGTCAAGGGAGCAATTACAAGTGACATGTATGTACACAAGCTCTAGAAAACTCAAACATGTGCCTCATACGACGTCAATCCTTTCTGCTATTACCCAATAAATCTTACAAGCTAGACCAAAATACACAAACAACACTGGACACTTGCCTATAAACCTGAAACTGAATTATGTTCCCACTCTGCCAAGTCGTCTTATACAACACAAAACTTCTAATCTAGGGAGCCAAAGAAAAAGATCATGTAGAATTTCATCTTCCTCCATTTCCTCTTATTGTTTTGCCTGGATGTGTCAGAGTCACACAGATCACACTGTTTCCTGCTTGCTATTTTTTATGAAGGACGTGACACGGAAGAACAGTTATAACAAACAGCGCAAAGTCTTTCCCTCAATTCATTTTGCAATTCAGTCATCGACTTTCAGACTTTCTGTGAAGGTCACATTTCTAATGAACTCTGAATATTCATAAGGAATTATACATGCTGGTATAATTATTTATGTATTTTTAAAAAATACATTACATTTGATAGCTATCTTCTTTATGGGTTATGAATTGTTAGCATGATGCATAATAAGTAGTATTCATAACACATTATATCACTAATATCAAAGAAACCCAACATTATGAGACATGGCTTGTTTTTTTATATTATATTATATATTATATTATATATTATATATTATAATTATATCAGTGAGATTATCAAAACGTTACGACTTTACAACATAGTGCATGGGCATATTTCTATCACCTAAATATAATAACTTAAAAGTTGTGACCACTAAGTTCTATATTTTAAACAAAATTATTTATTAAATCAGTGCCATTTCAAATTTTTTAACTTCTTGCAACTACGCTGCAGTTACTGGTTGTATCGATTTCTGGTGTAATTAATTATTAAAGAAAAATAATCAAGCCAGGTCTATGCAACATGGAACTGTTTTTGTTTGTTTGTTTGTTTGTTTTTAGTATTGATTATATGACATGTTATGAACACCACATGTAATTCATCACGTTAACAATTTATAATCACAATAAAGAAAGCAAAGTGTAATGCATTTTCATAAATAATTAGAACAATGTGTATGCTGCTTTTTGAATGCATTATAACATGGTATGAATGTATTCATCGTTTGTTATGCCCCTGGCCTTCATCGCAAAAATATTGGACCCAGTTCAAGGATATGACAAATATAGTAGACAGATATTATTTACACTCTATCTTTCTTCAACTGCTTTAGCTAAACTGTAATGGGATCGGTTGCCTATCTCTCTCTCTCTCTCTCTCTCTCTCTCTCTCTCTCTCTCTCTCTCTCTGACTGGCAGTCAATTTGACACAGCTAATGTCTCTTATTTTTTCTTCCTCTTTATTTTCCTTGAGCTGTTCATTCCATCTCTTGTTTTTCTTCTTCTTAATCTGTCCTTAATCCTTAATCCTTTTCAGCAACATTCTCCTCCCGCTGAAGATTTCATATTTTTCTTCAACTGTTCTTTCTTTCTGTTGCTCTTTTTCTTCTTCATCTTCTTCATCTTCTTCTCTTTCTTTCTTTCTTTCTTTCTTTTTCTTACGCCTTCTACATTTTTCACGTTTTTTCTTTTTCTTTAACAATATTTTCTCCATACTTTCTGTCTATTTTTCTTATACATTGTATTAAATCACAGCATTTTAGCGTCCTTAAAATTACTTAATTCCTTAAACCCACAATACTGCAATGAAATAAATAACTATTTTATTAAATATATTTAATGTATGCAACAACTGTATTTTTATTAAGATTAATTTAGTATACTGAGCACAGAGAAAAAGGCAAGAAGGACAGAGTAAAAACCATTTATAAAAGCAAAACTAATTTATCACTCACTACTTTAGACTGATTTTTAGCTTCACTTAGTCAGGTGATTCACTGAATCAAGTGATTCATTTAATCAGGTGATTCAATTAGTCAGGTACATTTACATTTACATTTATGGCATTTGGCAGATGCCCTTATCCAGAGCGACTTACAATAGTGCTTTGAAGTCTATCAAAAATACATTCTGATATTGGCTCACTAGGTCACAAACTAGGAATACCATCAGTCCAATACTCTGTTGGGGAGGTAATAGACAAGCGCTCAGACAATACATTTTTTTTTTTGGTAAGTGCTAACTTAAGTACTTTATGAAGAGGTAAGTGTTTAGACGTCGTTTGAAGACTGCCAGTGACTCAGCTGTTCGGACATCTAGGGGAAGTTCATTCCACCACCTTGGTGCCAGAACAGAGAAGAGTCTCGATGCATGTCTTCCTTGTACCCTGAGAGATGGTGGGACCAGTCGAGCAGTGCTAGAGGACCGGAGGGAGCATGGTGCTGTGTGAGGTGTGATAAGTGCTTTGAGATGTGGGTGCTGGTCCGTTTTTGGCTTTGTAGGCGAGCATCAGTGTTTTAAATCTGATGTGGGCAGCTACAGGAAGCCAGTGGAGGGAGCGCAGCAATGGGGTGGTGTGGGAAAATTTAGGAAGGTTGAAAACCAATCGCGCAGCTGCATTTTGGATCAGTTGCAGAGAACGAATGGCGCTCAGAGGCAGACCTGCTAAGAGTGAGTTGCAGTAGTCCAGTCTTGAAATGACAAGGGACTGAACAAGCACCTGTGTGGCCTGTGTGGAAAGAAATGGATGAATTCTTCTGATGTTATAAATGAGAAATCGACATGAGCATGTCAGATTAGCAATGTGAGAGGAGAAGGACAGTTGATTGTCCATGGTTACCCCAAGGTTGCGTGCAGTAACTGAAGGCAAGATCAGAGAATTGTCCAGGGAGATTGCAAGATCCTGAGTTGGGGATGACTCACCTGGGATGAACAGAAGTTCAGTTTTGGTGGGATTAAGTTTCAGCTGATGAGCTGTCATCCATGATGAGATGTTTGCCAGACATGCTGATATCCGAGCAGACACATGAGTATCTGAGGGAGGGACGGAGAGGATGAGTTGAGTGTCATCTGCATAGCAGTGGTATGAAAACCCATGTGAGGATATGACCGCACCAAGAGATTGAGTATAGAGGGAGAACAGGAGAGGACCAAGTACTGAGCCTTGTGGGGCACCATTGGAGAGTCTGCGGGGAGCAGATGTGGATCCCCTCCATGTCACCTGATATGACAGACCTTCAAGGTAGGAAGCAAACCATTGCCATGCTGCACCACGAATTCCTAGGCTCCTGAGGGTGGACAAGAGAGCCTTGTGGTTCACTGTATTGAACGCTGCTGAAAGGTCAAGGAGGATGAGGACTGAAGACAGTTTGGCTGATCTATCGGCATGTAGCTTCTCAGTGACGGCCAAAAGGGCAGTCTCTGTGGAGTGTGCCGGTTTGAAGCCAGACTGAATGGGATCTTGGAGGTTTTTCTGTAAGAGATAGCAAGACAGCTGATTGTATATGGTTGGTTCAAGGGTTTTAGAAAGAAAAGAGAGAAGCGATACCGGTCGGTAGTTGCTGACGTCAGAGGGATCTAGAGTGGGTTTCTTCAGGATAGGAATAACCCCTGCTCTCTTGAATGAGGTTGGTACATGACCAGATGTTATGGAGCCATTGATGATAGTGGTGATGAAGGGGAGGAGGTCTTGAGAGATGGTCTGGAGCATTGTGGAAGGGATTGGATCCAATGGGCAGGTGGTAGGATTGCAGGATAAGATGATTTGCTCTTCTGTTGTTAGTTTAGAAAACTGTATCAGCGAATGAGAAGGAGAATCCTCAGTGTGTAGTGTAGGAGTAGGGGTAGAAGTGAATGTCTGGCAGATTTTTCCAATCTTCTCATCATAAAAAGTGGCAAAGTCTTCAGGAGTCAGGGAGGATGGAGCAGGAGGAGCCGGTGGGTTGAGTAGTGAAGAAAAGATGTTGTGGTGCTTGTGAGGATCTTGTGCAGAGGATTCCAGCTTTTCTTTGTAGAAGGCAGTCTTAGCAGAAGTCACTTCAGATGAAAATTTGGACAGGAGAGCACGGTAAGAGACAAGATCTGTGTCGAGTTGCGATTTCTTCCACTTCCTCTCTGTTCTTAATTCTCTCCGATTACTGCATAACACATCCGAACAAATCTTCCAGAGTTTAGAAGATAGAGGACAGAGGAGGTCCATGGATGAGGAAAGTGAGGAGGGGAAAGTGTCAGTGGTTAGCTCCAATGGTAGGGAGGAAAAGGAGTCAGGGACAGGAAGAGTGGGAGAGAAGTATAGATGGCTGGTGGTTTTAGGCAGGATAGGGAGGGTGATGGTGAAGGATACCAAGAGATGGTCAGAGATGTGAAGAGGGGTAGCGCTGATGTCTGTAGTAGGAAAGGGGCGACTGAAGTGAAGTGAAGTGAAGTGACTTGTGGCCAAGTACAGTGACCCATACTTGGGATTTGTGCTCTGCATTTAACCCATCCAAGTGAACACACACACCCGTAGCAGTGGGCAGCAGTTGGGGGATCAGTGCCTTGCTCAAGGGTCTCACCTCAGTTGTGGTATTGAGGGTGGCAGAGAGCGCTGGTCATTCACTCCCCCACCTACAATCCCTGCCGGACCCGAGAATCGAACCCACAACCTTCGGGTTACAAGTCAAACTCTCAGACCATTAGGCCACGAAGGCAAGAGGACTGGAGCTTGTCAGCAGGAAGGTTGAAGTCTCCGAGGACAGTAAGAGGGGTGTGAAGCACCATCTCCGAGACAACAGCAAACCTGTAAAAAAATATCTGAAATGATTTTTAGATTACTATAAACATGTAATACAACTGTATATGATCATGTGATGCTGAACCAATGAGATTTTCACTCATTAAAATAAATGTTAACCAACACAAGAATGTGCACTGCAAATGTCTCTCTGTTTGTGTTGTTTAGATTATGGATATACACTGCAAAAGTGTGGATCTTGTATTTTGAAGTTCTTCTAGCATGCTGCACAAACAGCACTTATTTTTACTTTTAATAGCCAATATACTCGATGCGGTCTGGAGTAAAATGGCCTTAAGAGGAGGAATTCACTGAAGGCTAATAACAATTCTGGTCAAATTTATGAGAAGGAAAATTAATTTTTCCTTTTTTTTTTGTTTTAATTATTATTTTTAAATGTTCCATAAATCAAGTTTACATGCATAGACTAACTATAATAAGTGGTTGGTAAAAAAAAAAAAAAAAAAAAAAAAATCCTGTAACCCCATGTGGGGTCACAACACCAAGGTTGAGAGCTTACACACTAGCTAATGATTAAAGTTTGATATTTATCCAGATGTTGATCACCACCATTCTATCAAGCACACTAGAACTGGAAATAACAGTGTGGGTGCTGCACAGTAAACAGCAGAAATGTCATTTCTGAATAGAAATAGGAGCAATGGATGATGTTCCAAAAAAAAAAAAGAGGCTGGAAAGGCCTCCGTTCTTCAGAAAATAAGTTGTTGTTGGACTGAAATCCTTTCTTACATGGAAAAAGATAGGTCAAGTGAGGACCTGGAACATCTCTTACCCTTCCTTGGGAAAATGAAGAAACACCAGTTTGTCTTTAAGGTTTTTGAGTCAAGGAAGGAAGTGGCTTGTATCGTAATGTGTAAGACCTTTTCATCACCAGAGAGCCTTCATCAGTTGTGTTTCTGGGAAATTCCCAGGCTTGATGATGTCAGGAAAGATGCTGTTTACGTTGCGAGCAATGTCATAACGATGACAATCCCAATGAAAATATTAGCAGCTACAATTCCATTAGCAGATACAATTCCAAGAGTGGAATTGTGACAGTGTTTTATAACATTGCTGCTTCACAGCTCCATGGCTCACGCTTCAATCCTGAGCTCGGGATCCTGTCTGTGTGGAGTTTCACATGTTCTCCCCATGATTACATGGGTTTCTTCTGGGTTCTCCAGTTTTCACTCTCCTCCCAAAAACATTCCGGTTATTAGATTGATTATGCTAAAATGCGAGTAAAAAGTCCTGAGATGGGCTGGTACTCTCTTTAGTGTGTATTCCCACATCACACACAGTGTTCCCAAGATAGTCCACCTTGACCAAGATAAATTGTAGCTATAAAAATGATGCTGAATACATTCCAAATGGATGTTACTTTTTTTTTTACTGCTACATAAATAGAGCTTTAAAAGTTCTTACTGTGGAATCATAGCCTTCGAATGGACTCGGGTAAGATCATGATCACTTCCTACATTTTGTCATAATCTAAAGTGGATGCTGTTCAATCCCATAATTCCAGTCTAGGGGTGAAGGGAAGTAAGATGTACTTTAGAAGAAATGAAATAAACTATAATAAAACATGGAAGTTGCAGACGAGAAGCTGGTTGTGGGGCCGAGGAGCAGGAGGTGGGGTGGGTGGGGATGTAGGGGGCGTGGCCTAGCATCGGTTGTGAATGGGAGCAGGAGACTTGGAGAAGGAGTTCAGTTGGTTGTTGTGCTAAAAAAAAAAAACACTTAATCCAAAAGAGCCTTCTAAGAATTTTTAGGACTATACCTAACAAAGTATGACCAGCTTATGCAAAATGCTAAAAACAAAACCGAGCTTCTTAACTAGCATAGTTTTTAGGTGACTCCTCCTTCCCGAGTGTCTCTCTAAGCTCCCACTGGCCAATAGCATTGCTATGAGGAGACAGGATGCACAAGCGGAACTAACAGTGTGGAATAAAACCACACACACACACACACTCTCTGTCATGTAACAGTTTTACCATCTTCTCCTCTTCTTTCAGTGGAGAACACATGGAGCAATGAAGAATGTACTGGAAAGAATCATCCCAGATGGGCATTGGGGAAAGCGTGGGAACTTCCTGCACATGCTGCAGAGTCTGTTTTACACCAATTTTCTGGCCCCCAGTTTGCCCACCTCCTCTTCCACTGACAGGCGCTTTACTGTGATTCAGAGACAGGATGTGTGTTTGGACATTAATTCTCCTACTCGCTGCTTTTTAAGTGCTTGAATGTGTTTCAGAAATAAACCTCCAAAGAGATGGTGTCACCCAAACTGAAGCCTCGAGCGCAAAAAAAAAAAGCGCAAAAAAAGACGAGAAACTGACAATGATAAGACACTGAATAATAATAATAATAATAATAATAATAATAATAATAATAATAATAATAATAATGATGATAATAATAAGGGAATAGAAGAAACACAAAAGCAGAAGATTAAAATGAAATAAATAAAGAAAGAAAGAAAGACAGTGAGAAAAAATAAGAAAGTAGAATAAAGAAAAAAGACAAAATGGCAAGTAAAAGAAGCAGAAGAAAAAGTAGAAGAATAAAAAGAATATTAGAAGAAAGAAAGAAAGAAAGAACAAAAAGAGAAGAAAGTAGAATAAAGAAAAAAGAAAAGACAAAAGAAAAGAAAATGAAGCTGAAAGGGGAAGAGAAAGAAAATTAAGTGGATGAAGAAGAGAACTGCAAAGAGAAACAGAATAAAAAATTAAGAAAATTGGGAAGAAAGTAGAATAAAAAAGAAGGTGGAAAAGAGGGAACAAGAAAGAGAACAAATATAAAAGAACAATAGAAAGAAATAAAAGTTGAAGAAAAAGAAAGATGGAAAATGGTGAATGTACAAATGTAAAAGAAAGATAGAAAGAAAGAAAGGAAGAAAGAAAGAAAAAGAAAGAAAGAAAGACACACTAGCTGACAGTAAGCAACAGTAATCGAGAGAGAGAGATGATAGAGTTTGAGGAAATTAAGATGCAGGAGAAGTAAGAGAAAGAGAAATAGCAATAGAGGAATAGCGAAATAGAGGGATAGAGAAATAGAGATAGAGAAATAGAGGAATGGAGATGGAGGAATAGAGGAATAGAGAAATAGGGTGATAGAGGTATAGAGATGGAGGAATAGAGGGGTAGCGGAATAGAGGAATAGAGATGGAGGGATAGAGGAATAGAGTAAGAGGAATAGAGAAATAGAGGGATGGAGGGATAGAGGGATAGAGGAGTAGAGATAGAGGGATAGAGGGATAGAGGAATAGAAATGGAGGAATAGAGGGATAGAGTGATAGAGGAATAGAAATGGAGGGATGGGAGATATAGATAGAGGAATAAAAATGGAGGGATGGGAGATAGAGATAGAGGAATATAGATGGAGGAATAGAGGGACAGCGGGATAGTGGGATAGAGGAATAGAAATGGAGGAATAGAGGGATGGAGGAATAGAGGGATAGAGGGATAGGGAGATAGAGAGAGAGGAATAGAGATGGAGGAATAGAGGGATAGAGGGATAACAGGATAGAGGGATAGTGGGATAGAGGAATAGAAATGGAAGAATAGAGGGATAGAGGGTTAGAGGAGTAGAGATGGAGGAATAAGGAATAGAGGGATAGCGGGAGAGAGGGAGAGGCTCATTAGTTAGCCAGCTCTGTATGTGGAGTGTGAATCTTCAGCAGGAAGTGAGTGTGGCTGAACAGGAAGGAGGGCAGGCAGAGCGTCAGTGCTGCTAATGCAGGCTGTAGTCTATGTTAATGAGAAGAAAGGACAGAGGGAAGTGAGCGTTCACTTCATAATTACTGCAGGTCCTTTCACACTGCTGATTACTGCATCACTCTAAATCATCAGCTCAGCATTAATAATCCAGTGACAGGACAGTGACGTACTGGAGCCAATCCGCTCCGCTTTAAACCATCTCACGTAAGAAGACGGAACTGGATTTCTGGATTTCTCTACTGTATATACGCTCGGATTTTAAACAAGTCTAGTCAGGTAGAGTGAAGTCTCCACTGAAACTCACTTCTATCCCTGCATAAGGAAGACTTTCTAAATCACTCACAATGAAGAAAAGCTATTTAAAAGCTATTATTCATGTCAATTACATTATATGAACCTCCTTTCATTAGCTGCCATTCATTATTAGCCAGGTTAATCTAATCGTCTGCGTGAATGATTCCTTAAACTACTATCAACTTTGTCCTTCCGGGTTACAGGACCTAACGTTCCCCTACGCATTCGACTAACCGACTAATCTCTGGCCTGATGAGCTGCCTTCAGCTAAATCATTTACACACATTCATGTGAGTGGGTTAAGTGAAACTGAAAAGGCGCTGCTCCAGAAGTTGAGCTGGTTCATGTTTAGAAAATCAGACTCACTGAACAACGGGAAGTTTTATTAAAATGTTTATCTGTTCTGCTACATATCTTTTTAGTAAGTAGAGCTGAGTCCACCAGTTAACAAGAAAAGTCAGAGCTTGACAGTAAATTTCTTGGCTGACTCCGTCTCTGACTCTAAGGCTTCCTCGATTCTTACCACACTTCTTCCTGGCTGATGGATTGAGCACAGGTACGTGCACTTTGGCACAAACGCTGATAGGAAAACTTAGCTCATTGTTGTAAAAGCTCGGCTGTAAAAGCAAGGCATGTGAGATTCTTATCCGATCTCATAGACCATTTTATTGAAAAAAAAAATGTTGTGAGTACAATACAGCGTGTCCCAGAAGTCTCCATAAATAGGAGAACGTGCCTTCATCAGTGGATGTTCGTGGACGTCCACTTCTCAGTTGGTCCGCAGCACTTCCAGTCTTCTTGAATTTTTAATAAGTTTGGTGACAGCGTCGTGTGTTTCCTGTTAAAGTCCATCGCAACCTTGCGGCAGCTTCCCGGCAGCTTCGATATGCTTAGAGGCTATCTGAAAAATATAAAATATAAACTAAGTATGAAACATTTTGGAAGACATTTTGCTGCAAAGTGTTCATTTCCCCATGTATGGAGACTTTTAGGACACCCTGTAGTTTATTACATGAGCAGGATTCCTTCTGCTCTCATACTGTTCATGTGCAACAGGAAAATAGTCTATACACCATTTCTTAGTTTTGTTTTTTCCTCAGGAATTTACTCTTCGAAATGTTTGTAAATGTGCAAATTTATTTTACACTTTCGCAAATTTCTTTCTCTTTGCAGTCACATTTTCTGTGCAAAAACACTCAAAATCTTGGTCTTTGACTAAGCGAATTTATGTTACCTGTAGTTTGAGATTTTTTGTAGGTGTAATTTATGTCAAACCTAGCATTTAAAATAGTATGAAGTGTGGAGTGATTATTATTATTATTATTATTATTATTATTATTATTATTATTATTATTAAGTATTTTTGTGTGTGAAATTTTACTTTGGTTTTTTTTTTCCAGAAATTCTTCTTTAAGAAGTTCTTAATTTGGCACATTTTTCATATTGAACAGGTCTTAGAAAAAAAAAATACAGAATGTGGAGAGGCAATGATTCATATCTGATATTCATATTCATATCTAATGGGGGAAAAAGCATAATCCCGAATCTGAGTAAAAAAAAAAAATGTTCACATCAACCTTGGGATCTTTCTGATGGCCCTGATGTCAAAACCGGGAGGTGAGGTAGTTTACTACATACACACACTACACAAACATACTCAAAAGAAAAGATGCATTAAAATAGGAATTTTAGTTTATATTTCATTTTATTATGAATGACTGATGATACATTTTACCACCTGATTCAGTTTATTAAACATTAGGAAAAAGTGGGCTAATATTTAACAAGACTATTTAACTATCTAAGACTATTTTGACAAGATTTAACACTATATGCTAATACTAGCTAACAATACTAGCTAACAATATGCTAGATATAAACTCCAACTGCTAGTTTTATCTAATAAATGAAGTACTTTCTCTGAAATGCGATACAGGTTTATTTTGGTTAACAATTTTTTTGCCTAAGCTTAATGTTAACTATCTTACCAACACTTTTGCTAGCTAGCATGAATTCAAAACAAATTTTTAGTTACAGTGAGTTAGCAAGGAGGCCATTTTGGAAAAGCCTTCACTGCGTGTTTGAGCCACAAAGCAGTACTGTTCTTTTGCCTTGAATGTGTGTATACACGAGTTCTTACTTTAAAACTAATTTCCTGTTCTCCGTTAGCAGAATTTCCTGCTCTCACATAGTCACCTAAGCAAATTTGTCTATTAATGCTCATACCTCATGTAGCATTCTGCTAACCTGAGGCAAATTAGCCCCCAGTTTTGATAATGGTTTTATTTTAAATGCATTCTTCACATGTTTAGCACCTAGATGTACTGTTTCTGCCAAGATTTTCACTTTATTTTGTGCTTGAGCATCATGTATTTGTCTGTTGTGGAAATTTAGTCAGCTGTTTTATGGTTTACATTTCAGATAGTCCAGTCAAAGATTGAGCTTTTAATTGTAAAAAAACAAAAACAAAAAAAAAACAGATATAGTGAATAGTAATGTGTAGAAATGGCAAATGAATCCTAGAATTATGCCACACATTGATGTATATTTTTATTATTATGTGAAGTGAATAATATTTCTACATCAATGCTCCTGACTTTATGTAAATGTATGTGTGGTTTATTTCTATTTTCAGACCACATACTCATAAAACTGTGTAGGCACACAAGTGCTTGAGAGAGAAACAGAGCTGTGCTGTGTTCAACAGTATTAAACTAAGTAAAGAATATAATACTGTGCTATTATAGGAAAATAATCACTGATAAGCTGGTGTGATGGGGATGTACATCAAGCAGAATTACTGTTACCACCGCAAAAGGTCCATTTCCAATAAGATCAAGTGTTTTATTCCTTATACTACAGCAATTTGCCAACAATTACAATTTTAATTCAATTCAATTTTATTTGTATAGCACTTTTAACAAGTGACATTGCCACAAAGCAGTTGTACAGAAATAAATACATTCGAATTAAATTAAATCAAAATAAATTTAAACATAATGAGCAAGCCAGAGGTGGCGGTGGCAAGGAAAAACTCCCTGCAACGATGAGGTGTCTCTCATCTGGCTTTGCTGAAACATACAACTTTGTGTCATCAGCATAACAGTGGAAGCTAATACCATGTTTACGAATAATTTTGCCCAGAAGTAGCATATTTAAAGATAAGAGCACTGGGCCTAAAACAGAGCACCAAATTTTACCTTAGTATGCATAGAGAAGTCACCATTTACATGTACAAACTTATAACGATCAGTCAAATAAGACCAGGAGAGGGCCGTTCCCTTAACGCTTACATTTTCTTATCTATCATGGAGAATAGCATGATCAGTGGTATCAAAAGCTGCACTAAGGTCAAGCAACACAAGCAAGGAGACACAACCCTGATCACAGGCCAGAAGTAAGTCATTTACCACTTTAACCAGCGCTGTCTCTGGGCTATGATGAGGCCTAAATCCTGACTGATACATTTCATGAATGTTATTCCTGTGTCGGTATGAGCATAACTGCTGTGTCACAACCTTTTCTAGGATCTTGGAGATAAATGAGAGATTTGATATTGGCTTATAGTTGGACAGTTGACAGGGGTTGAGGTCAGGTTTTTTAATCAGGGGTTTGATAACTGTTTTATGTTTAAATGTTTTATTTCGTAAAGAATTGTCTATTTGTCTATTTATGGTTACATTTAATGTTGTGAAACGTCCGTGAAACACGGTATTTCCTGTTTTCAATTACAATATTGCAGCTCACTTTTATGATACAGCAGTCATTCCCTCACCAGCTTTGTTTCTTTCACACTTGTAGTCAATAAGACAAAACAAAAAATGCAGCTAACAAGAAACGGCAAACTCCTCTGTCGGAAAATGTAAAGTCTTTCTTGTCAGCTTTACCGCTGACTGTCACAACGTGCTGACATTAGAGACTCCTTCCATAAATATTAAATAAACGCCTCCTACCAGAAAACTTCACCATCAGTTTATATGAAGCGTTCTCTTTACAAGTCCCTGTGAATGATCTGTTACTATGGAAACGATAACGTATTAGAGCGAGCACATTATTTTTCAACCCGAGATTTGCTTACACTCATGTTGACACATATTAGCTGATTTAAATCTATCCTATATGTTCGTTCTGAATTTACAATGTCTAGTTTGTCTTCTACTATGGAACAACGGAGCGATAAAACTAAAACAGATGACAAAGTGCGGCTGAGTGAAACATTACTGAATCTGAAGCAAAGTCTTCCATCTCCATGGCAATATCCACCTCTCTATTTCACTCTCTCTCTCTCTCTCACACACACACACACACACACACACAAAACATAGCTGTAGAGAGAGAGAGAGAGAGAGGCTGAGCGACAAGAGTGACTTCATGAGTAATTCTCTTCACACCTTTGGTCTTTATCTCTCTCCCCACTGAGTGGCCAGTTAATTAGGTACAAGATAAGTGCACTTGTACCACAGCGCTGCTGAATTCTCAAACATGATTGGACAAAAGATGTTGATGGAATTTCAAGAACATCAGCTTGGACAATAATGCTGGTTGTAATTCAAATCACAAGTTTATCACAAATGCACTGGTTCTAATATATTAGCATTTCTATTCATTTCTATAGTAACAAGTCATTCATGGGGACTTATATGCCGGATGCGCCACATAATCAACATAATCTAAACTCTACTTCATAAAAACACCCAGTCGTGGATTATTTCCCTATAATAGCACACCCCCAAGAGGCGTCTCTCAGGGTTCAGTTATTTTACACGAGTATATTTGCTTTGTGTTCCTCTTCATCTGAGCAGCAGCGTGAACATTAATCCTGCCTGCAGTAATGTGCACCAGCATGTGTGAGAAAAACTTGATCATCCCTCACACCTCAGTACGCTTCTCTGAGCAACTCAATTAACATTATTGCCTTTAACAATCCTCCTTCTTAGGTGAAAGGTGGTTTTAATAAACTCTAAGCTGAGTTATCAAGGGATTTTCTTGAACTCTAAGCCCTAACTCCAACACTAAGTTGAATATTTGAACTTCAAGTTCAAATCAGACAGGAACAGAAAGTCATGGTCATGAACAGTCTGTAAAGAATGTACAAAAGTGTAAGCATTAGCACTTTGTATGAATCATTACATGGTGCAATTTCTTTTTAAATGATTAAATGTAACAGCCGAATGTTTACTAAACTGAGTCTAAGGTCATCTTAAATGCAATTGCAGTTTGCTTTTTTATGAGTCTGATCAAGATTTAAGTGAAAATCTGATTTAATAGTGACTTTACTCTGTTTTGGTGACCCAAAGGTTGTGAATGTAGAACTGTAATCGTGGATGTATATATATATATATATATATATATATATATATATATATATATATATATATATATATATATATGTCCTAAACGTTTCTACGAATCATTTATGAAACACCCATACACATGAAAAAAACGTTCTGAAATCCTTCCGACATATGCTCACAATGACTCTACCCAAGGAAGCCATCAAATCCCGGAGCACAAACAATATTAAGTGTTAATTAAGTGATTAGTGGTGGTAATTAGGGAAGGTAATTTTCTACTAAAATGAACAAAATGAATATCAGATCTCGGTATCCAGTGGCATCATGATCATGAGGGAATAAGTCTAATCGAATTTAAAAAGATGTTCCATTTGTACAATGCGAGGTCATTATTGGGCATGTTCATGTGTTCCTAGACAAGCAAACAAATAAATACATTTGTTGTTCACTTATTTAGTCACCGGAAATGTAATATTTAGTACAAACCTTTCTTAGTCCTAACCGTTGATTAATTTTAATCTTTCAGTTTTCCTTGATGCAATTATAATAAACATTAGACTCAGTCATTACATTATTAATTGAATCAGTCAATACAGTATAAGAAGAAGAGCTCAGGACACAATGTAGACATATTGACTGTTTTTGATAAAAGACAACCCAATGCACAGCAATAAAAATAGCACTTTAATCCAAAATCCCAGACGTAACTGAAGTTAATCTAAACAAGCACTAGGAAGATGATGCATTAACTTGGAAATGGGATGCGTGTCAATAATTTTAACAAGGAACTTACTACAAGGCAGAAACACAGACTAGGAAAATATTTGGACCACAACACAGGAAATCTAGGCTTACAAACAGGAGAATGACAGCACACAGGCGGTGCAATGCCGTATATGACGGTAATTCGCAGGAAACAAACTGCAGGTGTCAGGACAAGATAAAGCGCACATCAGTGATGGGAATCCTGACTCGCTTGGCTCAGCTCACAAATAAGAGTCGACTCTTTCAGCTCTCAAATGGCTCAGTGGACAAAGTGTGCAATATGTTGACTAGTGAATGTTCTTCTTGTGGCTGAAATTGTTTCATGAATTAATAATTACACTACCTTTTAATAAACAAAGTGACTCTTTTTCTTTTACTGTTTTTGCAGTTGCTCACAATTCTAGTAAAAAAGTAATGGTTACTTGAACCAATTGCATACTAAAGTGGGGATGTGGTTTTTGAAGACCATTTGCAACTTTAAACTGACTTAATTTTCCTGTTTTGTGTCAGCTTTAAGGCCTAAGGCTATTGCATTATGAAATGTTTTAAAAGATTAATGTTTCTAATTAGTTAACATTTTCTTGGTGGCAAGGAAAAACTCCCTGAGAGGACATGAGGAAGACACCTGGAGAGGAACCGGACTCAAAGGGAACCCATTCTCTTCTGGGTGACACCAGATAGTGAGATTATAAATCATTTCTCATCTATCTAACTATATACTATAAAGTCAAGCAGTGCTAAGAGTGATAAAAGGAACTCATGTATGAACATTACTAGAGTTTTAACTTTAAGTTTCTTGTATCATACTGAAGTTATCAACTGTTCAATTCTCGAGACTTGAGTGTAAGCTGTTCTTAGCGATTGTTGTCTATTTAAAGAAGAACATCTCCAGCCATCCTTAGGGTGTCTGTGTGGCACCATTCACAGTAATCTCATCTGTAGACAATCTGTAGGTGTGTGTGTGTGTGTACGTGCAAGTCAGTTAATGAATCATCTTGGGTTCTGCCACTTCATTGTTTATTCAGGCTGAGGCAAATGCACGTTCCCATTGTTGTGCTACTTGTGGTTGGAACTGTTTAAGGTGTTAGTGGCCCTTAAATAGTAACGAAAAGTTTTATGAGAACAATCTTTGACGCCATGTAGACCTTACTTAAAGATGCTTGGTTAAATTTAATAAGGCTTTACGTGTGGGTGGAAGTTGTTACCATGCATTTCTTAAGTAAATCTCACTCCAGTATTTTTTTTCAGTGTAATACATTCTACTACATAGAGCACATGATCTTCAAGCAGCAATACAGCTAACTCATAAACTGAGAGTAATTGCATCATCTACACCTACAAAAAAGGGGGAAAAGACGTTCACACCTATATGTGATTCTCAATTTTAACCCAAAACAGCCAACTCAAAGAGCCGACTTAACAATTTTTTGTATGTTTTAAAACCACATGCCCTACATGTGAAAAAATACAAATCGAAAAAAAAAAAAAAACATAAGTGGAATAATCACAATATGCACTACATGTGAAAGTGGATAAAATATAACGTTACAATGAAAAACCATGTGATTACTCTTGAAGTTTTGAGTAAGGAAATAATTCATACAAGTAATTTAACAGGCTAGCAAGGGGAAGTCCTGTAAATTTGATAGTTAGATCACATATCAAAGGCTAGTAAATTGCGTCATAGCAGATTCAATGGTATCATCAAATATAACATTGTTGCTTTGTAAATGGAAATGATATTGTATCGTATCATATCGTATCGTGTCGTAGCAGATTCAGACTTCAAACATCAAATTACTGCCTTAGGAATTGAAATCGTGTCTTCTCGAGGCAGATTCAGTAGTGCTGTCAAATATCGAATCTTTGCTTTATGAATCTAAATCATATCGTATTGTAGCTGATTCAGTGGTATCATCAAATCTTTTTGCATCAGATTGAGTGGTATTGTCAAATATTGAATCTTCGCTATGAATTAAAAATTGTATCATATCATAGCAGATTCAGTAGTATTATCAAACATCTAAGCATTTCCTTAAGAATTGAAATCTTATGGTATTGTACCATAGCAGATTGATCAAAAATTGAATCGTCGCCTTATGAATAGAAATCGTATCATAGCAGATTCAGTGGTATCTTCAATTATTGAATCCATGCTTAATGAATCTAAATCATATCGTATTGGTAGCTGATTCAGTGGTATCATCAAATATCGAATGTTTGCTTCATGAACTGAAATAGCAGATTCGGTGGTATTCAGTGATATGAACTCATGTTATATCATATAATAGCTGGATCAGTGGTATAGTCAAATATTAAATCATTGCATTATAAATTGTATCTTATTGTATCATAGCTAATTCAGTGGTATAGTCAAATATTAAATCCTTGCCTAATTAATCGCAATCCTATCATATCGTAACAGATTCATCGGTATCATCAAATATTGAATTGCTTGTGGAAGCCTGAGGTTTACACTTCAAGTTACAAGGTGAAAAGGTGAGTGGCTGTAAAGAAAAGTGGCTTTCTGAGCCACAAAAAAAAAAAAAAATCTAACCACTGTGATACGGTGCTGTTTGTTTGGTTTAGTTCAGCAATGCCACTTGTTTCTGTGTGTTTGATAGCTGTTGTGTACGATATATGCTACAAGTGGCAGCAGAGGTAGCAGCGTTATGTGCAAATGCAGTCTGCATTCCCTAAAAATAACTGCTTAGCAGTGGACTTGAACTGGATGAACTTTTGGATGAAATCATTTGCCAGTGACAAAATGTGAATGAAAATATAAATCACTGCAGGTTGTTAACAGCCTGTTATCAGTTTCTGGATGTTTGAGTCTCTCTTTCATGTGCTCAGTGAAACCTCGCTTTGCTTTTTCCTGTAGGATGGAGAACACGAAAAGACAAGCAAACAGTGTGGTAAGTGCAGGTTGATGAGAGAGTGTTGCACACATCATATCTCCTCCAATCTCCTGGGGAAATGCCAACCACAAATCAACACAATTCACAGTACATTCCCATCACAAAGGTCATCCATCTCTGACTTCTCTCTAAATATATATACTATACTAAATATATACTAAATATAGCATCTTTTCCAAGCAAATTTTGACATCACATTCTGTTTTAATGAGACTAGTTAGCATCAGCACATCCTGTATAAATACTTTCACTGATTTCTGAACTTCAGTTCACCAAGGGGCTTTTTTTTTTTTTTTTTTTTGAATCTCGAACACTGCAGGATGATTCATACTAATGAATCTGTGGCTCATGGGGAGGGTCGAGACTCATATTGCTTAAGCTGAGTGCTCTCTCATTGCCACCCACTGATACCACACAGTGCAATCTGAATAAACGTTCCAGCTAAAAATGCCACAATTAACCTGAGAGAAAGAGAAGATAAAAACGGCATGGCTTTTACGGCAGCCTTCACTTCCTCAGTCATCGTCCATACATTAAAATATATGTTATTTACAGGTTATAATCGTATCCTAAGTCTGTTCATCTATTTATATGTTAATTCTTAGTTGTTGTATCCAGAATGATAATTATATATGAAAATATATACAGTGTATGATTTACTGCATTTATATTAGCTTTTCCAAAGCCATAAACTCCATTTATACACATATTACCTGACATCATTACTTCTTTACTAACAAATAATAAGGAACCACAAGAGCCTCAAGACAGTTTGTCCTTTTTCCTTGTTGGCCAGTAACTTGCTTGAATATCTTTTAACCAACAGACAAACAGCTATACAATGGATGGATTAAATGTACAGCTTGTAAAAAATAGAGTTTATTAGTGCTAATCTACCACCTGGGCCAAAAATAGTTTAACTAACTACAAGCTACTTGATTTAAAACACTACACTGCACCACTAATGTAGCAAACCACACACTACACAAATTAGCTTTTCTGTAGCCATAAACTCAATTTATACACCAGAGCTGATGTAAATTCATTACTTCATTCTGTTAGCTAATTAGCAAGCTAAATAACTTAGCACTGGCCCACTAGATTTCAGCCTCCTGCTCTACATTGCACGTCCAGGAAAGTCAGTAATTTCTGCTAGATTATTTGCCTTCAGTTACTTCACTGATATCAGCCAAACTTAGATATGAAATAATGACCAATCCTCTTTCCGGAGATCAGACAGTTTGATCCTGTTTTGGTGGTACAGCAGATCCAGACTATGCTATCAATTATCAGGAAATAGAGGTTGTGTTTGCTTATGTCGCTAACACTGAAATTGAGGGCATGTTTGTTTATCCCGTAACGGCGTCTACAGAAGCCTGGCATGTGAACTATCAATTTGTTTTAAAACATCATACTGCACACCAGCAGCATTGCCAACGCTTTTCACAGGAAAGTAGCTGATGCATGCTCAAAAAGTCTCCGTAAGACGCCAGACGATGTCAGGTTTATAATAATTTACATATCAAAAAATGTGTTATATGAAGGAAGATTTTTTTTTTCCTATTCTGACGATAGAATAGAATTCAAGAGAATAGAGTCTTAACAGAATAGAAAATAATAGATTATAGCTTTTTTTTATAGAAAGAAGTCTTTGGTCATGGCACTACAATCCACCTATTTACAAAATTCAAAATTACAAAATGAAGCAGTGGAACAATAATAAGCAGTGATTGGCCATTGGGAACAATGCTGATCAGTGACTGGTCACTGGGAAACAAGGTTGATCAGTGACTGGTCATTGATAACAATGCTGATCAGGGATTGGTTGTTGGGAACAAAGTTCATCTGAGATTTGTCATGGGAAACAATGGAGATCAGTGATTGGTCACTGGGAAACAACGGTGATCAGTGATAGGGCATTGAGAACAATGGTGATCAGTAATTGGTCAATGGGGAAAATTAGTGATCAGTAATTAGTTGTTGGTAACAATGGTGATCAGTCATTGGTAGTTGGGAGCAATGGTTTGTGCAAGCACAATCAGGCATTACACACTAGTGGTGAGTCATATGAACTGGATCTCTCAACCAGCAGACGTGATGTGAGCTGGAGAGCCATACCGAGTGCAGGACAGTCACTAACATCTGCTCAAAAAAGTCACCAGATTTGATCTTTTTTTAAATAAAGTCATTAAAGGGGGCTAAAGAGTCACAAATCTAGTGACAAAGTCTCTAGGTTGGCAGCACTGCAAACCAGCAAGCTTCATCCTCTCACTTCTTGTAGCAGAAATACTGCAGAAAACAATGCACATGATAAAATCTAATTCCACCTTCATTATGAATCTGAAAAGTTTTGTTTCTTCCCAAAATTGAATTTTCTGAGGCAAAGTGGGAAGTTTCAGTTTCAGAATAGGTCCGGTAACAGCATAATCTTGGAAGTACAATAAAGAGTAGTGTGAAATTATATCTTCAGCTATAACCACAGTGAGCAGAGATGTGTAATAGATCTGCTTCTTTTACCCACATTTTATCCAGCAATAGATCAACTCATTTGGCACAGACAGAAGTGTAATAGTCCACTACTATAAGCAGACCTCAAATCCTATCTTTGAGAGGTTTATTACTCATATACAATTCATGCAGATCGGTGGCACTGTAGTGCAGCGGGCATGTGAACTCCCTGAACATGTGGAAGCACCCTCAACTATCCAAAGAACACTTGAGGAACCATGTACACTTTTAAAAAAGAAAACTGGTTCTTCACAAATTCTTTACTTATCCATCAGATAATTATGGGTTCTTGGCTTCCACAAAAGCAATCTACTTGGAACCCTTTGGTCTAAATAGAACATTTGAAGTTTCAAAGGTGACCTTGGTGAGCAAAATGTAGCTGGACACTGCTGTTTTTCTGACTGTGTAGGTACTGTACTGTAATTTTGCACTCAGTGAGTATTACCAACTAGAAAAATCCAACAAGCTATTTTTTAATCAAGTGGATGATTTCCTGTATGTGCAGATATGACAATGTATTCAGGTCGTGAGTTTGATTTCATATCTGGAGCTACTACTTCTATTCCCAGTAGAGCAAAAAAAATAAGCCTTTTAAATAAAAGCATGACCCATGCCTTCTCTTGCATTGGTTTAAAAATAGTGGCCCTGGAAAGGAGCAGCAACTGAGAGTTTTTACTTAATTCTTATTCTGAGGTGCACTATTGCATGGGATAAGAAGTATTTTTGTTCTATTTCCAATGTTATGAGAAAAGTACAGTATATTTGATCTAATGAATAGATCATTAGTGTTGTCATTTTATCCTAAGAGAATCTATCTCATATCTTTCAAACTGTACTCCCCCAGAATGGTGGCCGAAGAGGAAACCATCAAAAAAGATCTGCTACCAACAACATACTCCTATGAAGATAAAGTTTCCAGGGTTTGGGGGCTTTCTATTTTGGTTTGCATAATATAGCATCTGTTAATCATTACTGCATTCTTATCAGGAAAAACGGTCAGAGTGCACTATACCAGTCTTATTCAAGCAACACTGGCTGCCATTTAATGTTTGCATTGACTACAATGTCTTTCTCATGACCTTTACAGGCCTGAATGGTTAATACTCTAGTGTATCTTGCTGATCTCGTGAAACAGTAGAGCCAATCATGAGTTGGTTCTGAGAAACAGTTGCATTTATCTGGTGGAAGATTTATTAAACTCCTGAATAGTGTTCAGGAATGATACTCAATAACTGTTTTTAAATCTATTAAGAACACACATTTATGATTAGTAGTGTGCCAGGATGTGCCAATTGTGAAGTCATTTAATAAGATTAATAATCATTGTTTAAGCATATGTAAGTGAAATTGTTCATTTAATTATTTTCTATGTTAAAATATTTCATACCAGTAGCACGAACGTCCTAGCAATTTTAAAGTACAGGATTCCACGGGATGTGTCATGTGATCTAACTGATCTACTTTGTTCATGTTTGTATTGAGTTATGTGTTCTTATTGGACAGTTAGATCACATGACATATCCTGTGGAATCCTGGAAGTTGTTGAATGGTGTGCATGTGACTGGATTCAGGAAAACTAGCTGCTGGAAGTCGGTCCTTCTCTATCCTACTTCTTTTTGTATCAAGAGTGGCATAACCAGCATCCATCGCACCCATCACTTACAGTAGCAGTTCTCAGAGATGTGTAGTTAATTTGTGAGGGATTTACATTGGATCTTTATCCTAAATACCATGTTTTACCAGGTCTAATCTGTTGTTCCTAAACCCATTTCAAGATTTTGAACTGAAAATGATGAAGAATGATGATGTTTATTATATAAGCCTTTGCCATACATACATATATATAGTGATCTAGAGCAGGGGCCTTCAATCTTTTCCACAACAGCAGGCCGGTGTGGCTGCAAGTTTTCTTTCCAACCAAGCAGGAGCCACTCCTGATTTCACTTGTTTAATCAGCTCATCTTGGTCCCCAATCAACTATCAAGTGTGCCTCCAATTTGGCTGGAATGAAAGCCTGCAGCCACACCAGCCCTTTGCAAATAAGATTGAAGACCCCTGACCTAGAGAGTTACAACACAATATATTAAGCAACAACAGGAAGTAAAATGACCAGAAATGAAACACAAGCATACTATATTTGTGTAAAAACTAGACTACTGAAACATTAAATACGAATACAGATTAGCATCACATGACAATTTTAAAAAAATGCCGTGGTAGAACTCATTCTCATCGGAAGTACTCCAAGCCACTAGGGGCTGACATTTTTTTTTAACATGAAACATGGCAATTAACTACAAATGATGGACATCCAAAGAAGAACACTCCAACAGTAATTACGTTGAATAGCATACAATACACATCAGTATAATCATAAGATTGTATTTTGTCCCACAAGCCACAGCAAAGCCACAGCATTTCACTTTGTACATAGCGCATATCTCATACTTTCGTTCTGGTTTCTAGTCATTTTCACAAAAGCCTGTCTCTATTCAGCACATCAGAACCCCAGATGCCAGAGGATATCAGAAATGAAATATGTGTATTATATGAGGGCAAGAAATCAACAATACATTCTTTGTGTCAGACATCTCGACAGGAAATTTATGACTGAGACATGGACTTATCAGATTAAAAGGAACAATATCTTATGGAAATTATTCCTAACTTCTCTAACAGATATAATTCATGACTCGTGTTTGGCTTTAGAGGTGTCATGAGCCATGTGCCTTTTATCTGGATTTTATGCCCGCAATTTCACAAGGTTAATTAAAAATCACTCAGGTTGGCTGGAAGCTGCTTTTATTCTCAAAATTAGCTCAACTCTGAATACATTCCAATGTATTCAAACATTTTACTGAGAATATAAAATAAACTGTGTACCAAGACCCACTATGGGTTTACCAGTTGGGATAATACCAATAATAAGGCCATTAATCAAAGTACCATTTAAAGAGATATATTTTCAGGAGGAAAGAAGGGAATTCACCATCCTTAATAGAATGTGGATTTTCTCTCATTACTGGGGAATGAAAGTGCAAATTACAATGATCCTATCTGTCCATCTGTTCATTGTTGCCATGAAATAGACTGTCAGCTTTTTCATTTGGGCCCACAAGGTCCAATCTTCTCTAAAGAGTTGGAGTGTTGGTGGTATTATTAGGCTATCATGTAACTACCATGCTAAAGCTAGAAAAGGATGTAAAAAAAAAATGGCAAAGTAGAACATTTTCACAACATTTGTGAAAGCAGTTGGGGTTTATTGATGTATTATAGACGTATTTCTAGAGACACTCATAAGAGCATCATATTGCAACAGTGCATAAGCAGCCTGGTTAGAGGTTTGGGATTAAACTGAGCTTTATTTTCCTCACAGTTACCTGCTGAATATCGCACTGATAGCATTGAGGTGGAAGCTAATTAGCCAGAGTGCTTCCTTTTAGCTGAAGACATCTGCAGTGACAGATGATGATTGTAATTATCTCATCAAAGTCTACCCTCAGATAATTCCTATTCATTTTACTGTTTTGACAAAACATTAGGACTTCTACTCTCTGGAAGTTTTTTTTTTTTTTTCCATCCACCTCATCTGAGATCATTCCACATCGTTCTGAGATGCTTTTCTGCTCACCACTGCTGTAAAGAGTGATTATTTGAGTTCATCTGAGTTCATTTGAGTCTGGCCATTCTCCTCTGACCTCTCTCATTAACAAGGCGTTTCCACCTGCAGACCTGTCACTCACTGGATGGTTTTGTTGTTGTTGTCGTATTTTGCACCATGCTATGTAAACTCTAGAGACTGTTGTGTGAAGATCAGATCCCAGGAGATTCATTTTCTGACCATGCCACAATCAAAGTCAGTGAGATCACATTTTTCCTCCATTCTGATGTTTGATCTGAACATTAATAGAAGCTCTTGACTTGAATCTGCACGATTTTATGGATTGTACTACTGCCACATGATGAGGATGAATCTTCAAGTTTGGAAGTGGAGGCACGAATTTTCAGCTACACACAGGAAATGAGTAAATGTATTAGCAGTGTTTGTGCTTTCAGAGAGTTATAGTATCATTACTCAGTGTGTCGATGCCATTGTGATTTAAAAATCAACAAAATGTCTGCAAACAAACAGTGCATAATGGCGCATTAGCTTTTTATGAAGGACGTCATTCATCACGGTGGAAATGCAAATTGATTAATTGATTCGCAATGTGCACTGCCTCGTAAGAGGTTATTTATGTCATAGATTTTGGTTCATAGCCTAGTTCATTCACATATAGATAAGTGGCACATTGCAGTGGACACTCTGTTCTGATTTCTACATGAATGAGCATATGAAAGAATCTGAATCAGCCAAAATGACGTTCTAGCATTAGAACATGCTGTTTTTCTGTCATTATAAAATTAAGAACAATTTAACACTCATACACAGTTATAGCACCAGTCACAGTGAAGGTTTTTTTTTTGTTTTGTTTTTTTATATACTTACATTTACAGCATTTGGCAGACACCCTTATCCAGAGCAACTTACAATTATCTCATTTATACAGCTGAGCAGTTGAGGGCCTTGCTCAAGAGCCTAGCAGTGGCAGCTTGGTGGTGCAGGAACTTGAACTCTCAACCTTCCAATCAGGAGTCCAATGTCTTAACCACTGAGCTACCACTTCCTGTATACTTCCCGTATACTCTTTGCATTTTCTCCATAAATGCCATATGAAGCCATATGTGATTCCCAGGAGGCAGACGGCTGCTCAGCTGTAGAATGATTTGTCTGGGAAAGTTATCTTTGTGACCAGGAGGTTCACTTTGAACCATGTGAACTAAAGGAAAGACTTGGCCTTATGGTAGCCTGTGGCCCAGAGTGAACTCATAGAGTTCAGTGTATGTAGCAAAAAAAAAAAAAAAAAGGCTGGAATACTGTAACAAAGCAATGTCAAATGCCAATAGAGCTTTCATTTACACTCTACTTCGACAAAGCCAGAAAACAGACTATATAATCGTCTCTGCGATACACTGCATGCTAAATTACATAAACCTCTCCTGAACACTTGGGGAGTATGGACCAGGGCCTGGTCCTTACAGAATCCTAAAGATCTTGTCAATGTAGACGAGTGAAAATTACATATTGGCTTCCTCTAGAACACAAGTTTCCAACCCTGTTCCTGGAGAACCCACATTTTATTGTTTTCCCTGTTCTAATTTAACTAAGAGGTCTGCGCAGCAAAGCCAAAGCATCTATGATTTTCTCATATTGTTACCATTATTAAAGTTACTAATAATTACTTTATTACCTTAATAATGTCCACCATTGTTAAAGTTACTGTGCCTATAAGTAATATGTGTCAAGTATAATGTCAGTTTTATTAAAAAATGGGTTCTATTTCTGGAAAGTTCAGAAATAATAAAAACTCCCTGGATCGAATTAGTTGCAAAAATATAATTGTACACAGTTAAATTACATGCTTTATTTTCTTAGTAGTTTATTTAAAAATAAATCTGTACTAATGGAGTCCAAAGGGTTTAAAAGGGGCCCTGACTGTAAAAAGTCTGAGAACGCTTGCTCTCTATATAGTGACACATTTCTCATATAAGGGCTACGATATGCACAGATTTGTTTCCAAAAACATGATGTGTGTAGATTATGCCAAAGCCTAAATAATTGTAGATGTACTAGTATTTCAGAAAAGTCGTTACGAACAAACAATGAATTGCCATAATGCATTAAGACAATTTCCCATATTTCTACCCATATAAATAGTTCACTCAATATTTAACTTCAATAATTACTGATTAATGCTATGAGAGGCGTGCCTGATATGAGAGAAGTCTGTATTTTGATTATTTGCCTTTTTTTAAACTTTTTTAGCTAATTATGGGTGAGATGGTGGTGTAGAAGGTAGACTTGCCACCTCACAGCTTCACCAGTTAGATCCTGAGCCCGGGTTACTGTATGTGTGGAGTTTTGTATGTTCTGCTTTGACGTGTCTGTGTGGGATATTTGTGGGGTCTCTGGTTTCCTGTGCTCCTGGGAAGGGCTCTGGATTCGCTGACCAAGATAAAGTGGTGACTAAAGATGATGAACAATAAACAATAAATGTACAATAAAGTATAAAGTGAAAAAAAAAAAAAAAACATGCATAGCCTGTGCTTTTATTGTGGCAAGATTTGGTTTCCATTTCCTATTTTGTCATTCGCATGTCTTCTGATTGTGTCCAGATGTTTTTGTTAGTTTGGCTGTTTATACCCTCTTGTGTCTTTCTGTCTTCGCTCAAGTCTGTGTTTAATTCTGGTTTCTCAGTTCTTTCCTGTCTTTTGTTGTGATCCTTTATTGAGATTGCCTGATTGTCATGATTGCTACAAAATAACTACTGTCAAGTTGAATTAATTTACACACTCAATTGTGATCCCCAAAGTGACTTTCAAGCTTCATTCGATGACAATAACATTGCTGGTGCAAAACGAATCAGTTTGCATGGCCACCTCCTTGTATTTTGCACCTTAATGTAAAAATGGTGCTGATTGCATTCAAAACTCAATTCAATTCAATTTTATTTGTATAGCACTTTTAACAATGGACATTGTCACAGAGCAGCTTTACAGAAATATATAAATTCAGGATGTAAAGTTTAAATTTATGAATTTATCCCCAATAAGCAAGGCAGAGGTGACAGTGGTGAGGAAAAACTCCCTGAGACGATATGAGGAAGAAACCATGAGAGGAACCAGGGACAAAAGGGAACCCATCCTCATCTGGGTGCTAATGGATAGTGCAATTATAAATAAACTTTTCTCTGATGGAGACTTGAGTGCAAAACTGTACATGGGAATTGCAAAAGCTATCCAAGCAATTGTAGTCCCAAACCCAAACTAACCAACACATGCTCTTTTGCTAGTATAAAACCTGAGCAGGTGTCATTATGTTCTCACGTTTTTACACACAACAATTCTTAATAACATTGGAATGTACAAATAGCCTTTCTCACCCTATCAACTTCTTATTAGCCATCCACACATTTACACACATTTACACACATTGGCCCACATGCACCACACCACGCTCTCACACAAACCACTTTTGAATGTGCAAAAGTATTTATTTGTACAACGAAAAGATTTCGAAAAATGCCACAGCCATCCAAGGCCTGGGAGTTCAAGAGAAAAAAACTGCCCGTGCTCTCAGGGTCTCCCTAATCAATCGCAACGACACTAACCAATCATGGGCATCTGTGAGCTCATGCATGCGGAAGTGGGCGGATAGCACTTTCCTCCGAGTGTGTTACGACTTTGCGTGAGCAGGAGTTCGAAAAGAGGAACTCGCGCAATAGTCTTAGCCCTTCCTGGTGGGTAGTTGTTGTGTGATTGAGGAGAGCTGGCTGATGGGTGGGAATTGGCTATGACTATAATTGTCCAAGTGTTGCTGGAAATAGATGATCTAAAGATCACAAACGAATGCTTTAGTTGAGTTCTTAGAACTCACCCATGGCTGATTTAGTGCCACTGGGACCAAAGATGCCCAATAACCAAGTTCTTGTAGTGTAGGTATAAATTTTTTTTATTAAAATATTAACATTTGCAGAGTTGGAGTGTTGCTATGACAATCATCTAAAAGCCACCAACAGGAGGATGATGCAAAACTCACAGGACAGCTACAAATTAGGCAGTGGTGATGAGAAAACATTAGAAAATGCTAATGGACAGAAAAATATCTACCTCAAGCTCACTTTGAAGAATGTTTCTGTTTATGCACGTCAGATCACTCTGATTGATCACAGAGTTGATTTAATCACAGGTCTATCCTTATAGGATCTTCATCAATCTGTTATAGAAGCTGGCCAAGATTATACTGGGACCATCTCGTACAGAGGGTCAAGTAAATATCTTAAAAGACCGCTGAAATCAGAACTTATATATTACAAGTGTGAAAGGCAGCATCATTCAGAAAATTGGTGTTCAATGTATTGCTTGCTCTACCATTTAACAAATATCATTGTTCTCTGATGCTTATAGGAAACACAGTTCAGAATATTTCACTGCGTCCATCTACCTGATTTAAGTCATTACCTAATTATCGAGCCCTTCACAGGCTGAGTCAGGTGTATTTCATCAGCCCCCGGTGTTACCACAGGCCATTTGCTCCAGTAACATCATTATTCTGTTGCATGAAAAAAGGTGAAAAGTACAAAAACCTCTCCACATGGCCAGCTCATGCAAAACTCAGTCAGAGCTTTGTCCTTTACGAGGGAACTAATGTCATTTCTCCTAATTAAATGACACTCTGAGCTCTGCCTCTGCCTCATGTAGATGAATAAATCTCATCTGGGCTTCTCCAAAAGGCATAACATAACCCTGAAAATTGTATGCATTTTATGCATATTTGTGATTATACAGCGCCCATGGCAAAGTGCTGTTCATGGGAGATACGAGGACCCTTGTGATTAAAATATGGAGTCTCATGTAGAAAACAACTTTTGATTAAATTTCACTGCATAAATTTTACACAACATAATCCCTAACATAATATTGTTTACCACAGAAAAATATCCTGCACAAAGCGATGCAAGAAATATTCTTATACTTTCCTCCCGGTTGTAGAGCCACAGTTACATGTCTAACTTCCTTACATTCTGGAGCACCAGGGAAGTTTCCTACTGAACTAGTGGAGGCTTAATATCAAAGTCATCATGAGGCTTTGTATCACATCCTGATGATAATAAGAGTTGATACCTTACTTTTACCTTACTTTATTGAGCACCAGAATCACTCACATACTGCTCAATCATCCGCTTGAATTTTTTTCACCTTTTGTAGTCTTATCATAGTGAAATTGGAGGGAAATCAAACTAGAATAAGGAAAGAAGCTTCTGGAATCATCAAGCTGTTATCAAGGTCCTGGAAAGATTAAAAGTCCTGCAAAGATCAAAAGTATGTGCACACATCAGCATGCATTTTGGTAATGCCCTTACGGAGGCCCTATCAAAATACCCTGATTATCATATTAGAGCTTTGGTAGTTGAACTGACTTCATGCACGAAAGGCACAGGGGACTTCATTAGCCAGCTATCCCAGAGTTTTGCAAATGATGATGATATCGTACAATCCTCTGTTGATGCTGTTCATCTGTACTAATATTTCTTCACCACAGTTTGTTTCGGATATAACTGAGAATTCTACCCTATCATAGTTTTGTTTGGATGAGAGTTTTTATTTTAGATCTGGACTTGTGTTTGTTTCTCTGTGTTTGTGTGGGTTTCCTCCAGGTTCTCCAGTTTCCTCCAAACTCCCAATATGCATGGATTGGTTGTGCTAATTTGCCCATGTGTGAGTAATTGTGGGAATGTGTGTGTAAAGGTGTGTACATGCTGCCTTGCGATGGACTGGTGTTCCCTCCAGGGTGTATTCCCTCCTCACTCCCAGTGTTCCAGGTAAAGTCTCCAGATCCTCCACCACCATGACCAGGATAAAGCGCTTACTAAAGATTAGTGAGATAAGAGAAACCTGGAGCTGGGATGGAAGCTTGGAGGCTACTGCAGATCTGTTTCTGGGTCTGTTTGAACAGGAATTTGAGGACTAAAAACAACTTCTTAAAAAAAACTTTGTCTTGAATGTGCCAGCTTGTTTAAATAATGATATTCAAAACAGTCTTCTTTATACAACAGTTAGTTCGGGTCGACTAATTTGATTAGACAAGCAACGTTCCAAGAGTAAAATAATTCTAGCAACAATCGCCCTGAAACCGTTACTGCAGTAGAGTTAGTGACATCATCAGCAGACATGGCAAACAATACTCTTTTCATGGATATAACTTCTGACTTAAATGATGAAGGTGAAAAGGAAGAAGGGAAGCCAGTTTCACCGGATGCATCTTTAACGGGAATGTACAAATCATTGTGAGCTAGCTAGTCAGCTAGCCGACTAGCTATCAGTGAGTGAGGCTTAAAAATAAACAACTTATTTGGTCCTATTTTGTCTGAAATGTCAGTTACACAATAGTAATTTCTTATTTATAAAACTGTTGTATTAAAGCAATATGGCACTCGAATTCGATATTCAGTATAACCACACTCTTGTTTGACAAACAAATAAATAAATAATGAGTTTGTCACATATGCACCTCTCGCTCCAATCCCTCAAATCTATCTGTTCTAACAATCTGGTACATCATGATACATTAGCGATGTCATGTTAGTTTGATGGGATTCCTAAAGTTTACTTGAAATTTTCATGATTTATGTGAATACACTGTATTCATTTTGGTATATGATCTCTATAAAATATGTTTCTTGGACATATAGACAGGGACAGCTTTTGGTTGTTTGCAGACCCGGGTGATGAAGACATCCAGAAAAAAAATAACATTTGCTCATATTTGTTATGATTTATACTCCATACAGCCACTGCATCAAAGAGCTAAGCAGTGGTGTGCTCTCAGCATGGACCCAGTGCAGTCTTAACCGCTTTAACAATTCGCTTTCATCCACCCATTTAAGGGCGTGTCAGGTCTCCCTCTGTCTTCATCAGTGCCTCGTGTGGATTTCAAATAAAACATCTTCCTATTTAAGTAGGCTCCTCTCGTAAACGTAGCTCTACAGAAGCATTCTGAGTTTAATGTTTTTGTGTCATAGACTTTTAGGTCTTTTTGGTCTATTTACAGAGGCATCCAATCCAATGAGCGGGAATTCAATCCATTTAATGTGCCACGCAGTATCTCTTTTGTTTTTGTCCTTGTATTTATTAGGCGTTGGGTCATAGAGGATGGAGAAACCAGGCACTGCATATTTTCCTCCATGTCATCCAGAGAGAACTACGCAGTACAAAGCGAATGGATAAAGCTTTGTACCAACAATGGAAGAAAATCGAGTCTAGTCTAATCTAGTTCATCAACACAAGTTGACACCAGCTCAGCTTTTCTCTCCACACCAAGTTCTCAATGCTCGCTATCCCACAATCCTTCGCACGTTTTTTTTTTTCAATTGCTCCCCATTAGAAACTAAAGGGAGTGAAATTTTAGATGACGACTTTGCATGCACTAGACATGTAGCCTAAGACAGACCAGGCAGAGGATCATTACCATAATTGGTTTTAGCTGTTAGTTTTACAAACATATGCAATCCATATGGTCAAATGGTCAGTGGTGTAATTTCAAATTTATTTAGATATTTCTTTTATTATTATTATTATTATTTATTTGTTTGTTATTTTTATAGAGAATCCAGATGATGCCAAAGCCTTTTTTCTATGTCACAATGTAACCAGCACCCCTTGAGAACAGCTGGATGGTGTCAAAGGCTTCCTTCCATGTCGTAATGCACATCCTGAAAAACTATTCATATGGGAAAAAACAATATGTTTATTTTTTTTAATTTAAGCTAAGAAAAAACACTCAATTAAAAAGGTATTACGTACAGTTCTAGTAGTGTGATATGGTATATTTACAGACATAACAACGTGGACTATAATATTTACAAGAATGTACAAAGGTACAAACAGAATTTACAAGAGTAAAAGAAAATGTGTGCATGAGAATGAATGAAGACGCTGTTAATGAACGTGACATTAACAGGAAGCTTCCATAAATCTCCTCTCTACATCGCTATGATGAAGCATTTCTCCATCTTACAGCAGTTCTGGTATATTGAGTATTGACTGCATTGTGTCCAGCTGTAGGTGTAAAGTACAGATGGTCTGCTACCTCACGGTGAAGAACAATGTTTTCACATTCATGGACCTCACTTGATTTTTTTTTTCATGACTTGACATTTTAATATTTCATTAATTTCTGCACATGCAATATAATTAATAGCGGATGCATTCAAATGAGAAATTCTGTGAAACAGAATGATGATGTACTAGAACCACCAAAGAATATATAAAGCCTGGATAAAGCCTGGAGTGCTCAACACATCCTTTTTTTTTTTTTTAAATGGTTGATGCATCAGAAATGCCGATTCACCACACATGCAAATTAGGATAAAGTTCAGGGTGTACATATTAAATTTTAAAATGAATAATTATTCATGTTTAGGTTTTGTGACGTGAGGCACTGAGTGATGATCTGTCACTAACAAAACATTCGCGCTCACACAGGTCATGTGGTATATAATACACAATGCTATGCATAAGTATTCACCCCCCTTGAACATTTCCACATTAAGTAGTGGTACCGCATGGAACTAGAAATAGACCTAATTGGGATTATATGTCATGAATATACACAAAATAGCCCATTATATTAAAATGGGAGGAACAGTCAATGAAGTTAGCAAAATTAATGAAAAATTAAAAGTTGTATAAAAATTGTGATCGCATAAATATTCACCCCCAGATGTGTGAAACGCCTAAATCAGTTCTGGTGCAAATAGTTGTCACTCCATTCATCATTAGTTGAATGGCTTACTCCTGTGTGCATACACCAGAGTGTGTTAGACAGCATACGTAAAGAAACAGCATCATCGCTCTATGGACGCAGGCTGTCTGACAGTACCACGCATCGCCAAGACCACGGCAGGGGGCAGAGCTTTCTCTTACCAAGCCCCAAAGTTATGGAATAGCCTCCCAGCTAGTGTTCGAGAAGCAGACACAGTCTCAGTGTTTAAGATGAGGTTAAAGACTTATTTATTTAGTTTAGCGTTTACTGAATAGGCGTTTTAG
>CM040979.1:26771046-26789346 GCA_022985145.1 Pangasius djambal
TCTCTGTTGAGTCTGGTTCCTCTCAAGGTTTCTTCCTATCTCCATCTCAGGGAGTTTTTCCTTGCCACCGTCGCCTCGGCTTGCTCATCAGACACACTCTCACACTTCATCTTACTTTTTTGTTTGTGTAAAGCTGCTTTGAGACAATGACATTGTAAAAAGCGCTATACAAATAAACTGAATTGAATTGAATTGAATCATGAAGACCAAGGAGCCATTTTTGTGCTGACATGACAACTACATAACGTTGAAGTACAAGGGGGTGAATACTTATGCAACCCACTGTAGTAGATATTACAGTAGTATTTATTTTAAGACATGATTTTATGGACCTAGAGCCACTCATGATGGGATAATCCAAATTTCAGATTATGAGATGAGTTTGGATTATCGCATTTTTGGATGGATGTCAGATGTTTTTTTAACGGTTTTCATTTTTGACACTCGGCTCGATTATGATTTAACCTTCAGCAAGTGCAGTCATTTTGACATTGCTTTTTTTAAACTGAGAGTTTGGCGTCCTTTGTATCTACCCTCAACTCAGTCGCCGTGTGTAGCTTTTTATGAATATTTCCACTCGTTATTATTACAGCTGATTTGAGTGATCGTGAAATAATCTGCACTACATCCAGATTCCTGTTAAACTACTGTATGACAACGTTTGCCGTATAAATGAAGTTGAATTGAATTTCAACGTAGCAATTCTGGTTTCTTTATCTTCCACGGTCACAGTTTGTCCTTTTTATTACTTCAGGGACCTAGAACTAGAGACACGTGTCATCTAATTTATTCCTACAGATTTCAAATATTTTAAAAATGCTGATACATATCTTCAAGAATGAATCGTTAATAAATAAAAATAAATAAAATGAATTTAATGTTTAGAACGCATATTGCTACACTTGGAGCCCTGGTATAAATCCGTGTCGGTGACTATAAAACATGGCATGTTGTTGTGTCATATTGTGGATTAGTAATAATTAATGTCTCCATTTTTATATTGCCTACTTGTTAAGATTGAAGTGGCTAATTACTGGTCACAGTTCAAATAAAATTCCTTTTCCAAACAGGCTTAAAAAGCAGGAGAATTGAACTGCATGCTGGGAGTTTTGGTGTATAATGAACCCTAACCAAGCACCATCTGGGAGGTCATGTTAATCCGGAGACACAACAGGACAAACAGCTGCAGGTTTTTTAGTGCCAAATGAACACACTATCACATTCCATCAGAGGGAGAAAAAAAAAAAAACAGAAAGGGAAAGCAGCCCTGGTGTTCCAGTCAGTCACAGATGTGATTAATATATCAAACATGAGTGTCGAATTAAAAAAAGAACCGGTCATGAATTTGTTAGTGCTGCTTTCATCCTCTCAGTTGGCGTCTTTGTGTTGCAGATGCTTTCCTTCTGCTTAAACATGGCTTTACATTCTTCTTTAAGGCAATACTCTACAGGGGAATAGGGTCATTTAAAAAAAAAATGCATCTTTGCCAGCTGATATGCAGAAATTCATTAAATTTACATTCATTGTTTGTGCAAATAACACTTCACAACACCAGGTGAACGTTGCATAATTTTGCATAGTTAATAAAAGAAGAAACCAAGCAGTCGAAGGATGTTAGAACTGAAATGCTGTTGTCACTTTTACTATTCAGAGAAAGAGTTTTTCAGAATAGTTTACTGAAAAATCGTTTTTTTTATTGTTTAATCAGGAAAATACCACGACAATGCTAAACATATTTTGTGCCATTTTCAGTATAAAATCCAACAGGAATCCAAGAGTTATCAACATTTTGGAAAATTCCTCTGTAACGTCCTTCTAAATCAGGATAGCAATGCATATGTAAAATTTCATTCTTAAAATTTCAAATGCAGATCTAAAAGATTTTTGGTCCTGAATTTAAAAAAAAAGAAAAGATTTTGAGAAAAATGTTTTTAAAAATCCAATCTAGGATGTGTAGTTTATAAGCCTTTCAGCAAGCTTTTTCAGGGATATATGACATAACTTGATTGGGCAGAGCTAAAGTCTTCATCAGTGTTGCTAAATTAACACAGAAAAAAAAACAAAACAGTGAAATAAACTTTTAACTGCTGACTGTTGAAATGTTTTTGTTTAAAAGAAGACATACCAGATTTATCCAGTATTCTGAAATGATGTTAGACATGACCAAACGTCTCATTTCTACTTGTAGTGTCTTGCCATAACTCCACTTTTAAAATAAAGACGCAAAGATTCTTGGCTTTTACGCATTGTTTTATTTCAGAAACGGTCAAATCCGAGGCCATTTTTACGCATTCTTGTTTGGGGGTAGTCTGAAATAAGCAAAAAACAAAAATAATAAACCAAACTCTAAAAGTTAAAACAGCATTTGGTGCCTTATCACATTTTCGCCTCTGGTAGAATCCAGACAGACAGCTATCACTGTCTCACAGATGTTTGTGTTTGTGTTTGCCTCTTTCCTGTCTTCATGTCCTTTTTGTGTCCTGTCATGACACAATGGACTTCAAACTCTGAGAACTGATAATGACCCATATGGTTTTTAGACATGGAGCAAGGACAGATGAGGAAGTTCTTTGTTGAGTTTGACATTCCTCCTGGTTTAGAAGGTTTGGTACAACTCTTGGGCTAATCATCAAGACCTTCAGTGGTTTTCCTTTTGAGTTAGAACAACATAAGCCCTAAAGTTGTTGCATCTAAAGTGGATTTCAGACATTGTGTTTTCAGAAGTCTTTTAAGATTATTGTCACATTTTGTATTATATGGTAGTTTCACTGGTAAAATGTAAACAGAAGCATGCTAATGGACATTGGTTCAAGGAATGGAAAAGTCAGTTATAGAATACACTATGCTGTCCTCCTATTGGTGGCTTTTAGACAAACGTTGCAGCAGTGCTTACACTCTGAGATTTAAATCAAAAATTTCTTTCACTGCCAAAACTTTGTCATAAAAGCTGTCTTTGGTCTCACTGACACCGTTTTAGCCGCTGATGAGCACCTTACGTTATGAGGTCTAAAACCTCTGATCACAACTCATAACCAAAGAATTATTTAAGGATGTGAGATTTTTGTCTACCACAACAAAAGCAGGCTGAAAATTGTACAGTGTAAAGCTGAAATTCCCAGTTATTTGAAAGTTACTTCCCAGTAACCTGACACTCCTGGTATCAGGCAGGGTTTCTCAGAATGCCACAATGTAAACATCTACCCTATGTTGCTAAATGGTTAGCTATGACATTGCAGGGTTCACAATTAACTAACTTACCAAATTAAGTGTGTTAAAATTGGGAGCATATTTACTTTTCATTGCTCCAGCCCTCTAGGACTCGGAATATATCATAGAAGTTCAGGAACAGTCGGGTAACAGTTTTAACAGTTATGATTCAGTGACACTAAAGGCATCATGAATAGTTTTAGAAGCCATGTTTGAGTTGACACACACAGCTACGCACACATACACACACATACACACACATACACCCACACACATACTGCAGCCTTGGCCCAAGCAGCGTAGGCTCCCCTGACCCTGACCTATAGAATACTGTAAACTGATCTACCACTACACTGTGTGCCAGGGGAGAACCGTTGGCATGGAAAAATAGGAAGTGTGCTGACACCCGAGCCCTCGTACCCTGGTGCCCTCATTTACTGGAAAAAAACTATATGAGCTCTCACAATCCCAGTGTTGCTATTTAGGGTGCTTTAAAGTCTGGAGTGTATTGTGGGAATGGTGTAGCTGACAGGAGACGTAGCCAAACATAGCATAGCTCTCAAATTCTCTCTCTCTCTCTCTCTCTCTCTCTCTCACACTCTCTCTCACTCTCTCTCTCTCTCTCTCTCTCGGCACAGTAGATCATTCATTTGTGAACTGCAGCTGGTTTTATTACTGATACTATGACAGGAATTTAGGTGTATAAACCATACGCAAGAGTCACTGCCAGTTTTGTAATGGAAGTTTTTTGGGTTTTTTTCACATTTTACCCACTACTGGTCATTAAATAAAGAAAAAATTGAAAGTAAACACTGTCAAATACATGTTGTGGACTACACATGTCTAATTCCAGTGATCCAGATCAACCTTTTCCAGTTACATCTAGAGTTCTTTTTCCAATAAAATAAAAAGTCACAAATATTTCTCATTTCACTTATACCTATTTTTTTTTTAGTAATAATTCTAAAGTATGCAACTTGAATATATTTCTTAAAGTTGGTCTGACTGTTTTTTTTCTTTCTTTTTTTTCTTTTTTTTTTAAATACAAACACCAACCTTTTTTCTGTGCGTGAGGTTTTGAAAATGTTCTCCTCTATTCAAACTGCATCTGCAGACTTATAAGTACATGTAAGATCAGTGCTTATTGGCGCTTCAGGAGAAATCTGCTGTTTGTTGGTGAATGTCAATTTTATGCTGTTTATCAGAGAATGTTGCTGCTTGATGGGGAATGTTGGTGTTTGAAGAAGACTGGCGTTTAATGGAGAAGTTTGGTGTTTGAAGCAGAATCCTGGTGTTTGATGGAGAATGCATGTCTTTGTTGGAGGATGTTGATATATTATTCATAATGTGGGTGTTTGCTAACGAATGCTGGGGTTTTGGTGGAGAATGTTGGTGTTTGATGAAGAACATGGTCTTTTTTAAGGATGTTGCTGTATACTGCAGGATGTTGGTGTTTGTTTGGTTAAGACTGTTGCTGATTAATGGTTAAATGTTGGTATGGAATGAAGAATGTTATTGTAGATTGCTAGTGTTTGATGAAGAATGCTGGTCTTTGTTGAAGTATGTTATTGTTTGAAGGAGGATGCTGGTGTTTAATGGAGAATGTTGGTGTTTGATGGAGAATGTTAGTGTTTGTTGAAGAATGTTGGTGTTTAATGAAGAATGTTGGTATTTGATGGAGAATGTTGGTGTTTAATGGAGAATGTTGGTGTTTGGTGAAGAATGTTAGTGTTTGTTGAAGAATGTTGGTGTTTAATGAAGAATGTTGGTATTTGATGGAGATTGTTTGTGTTTAATGGAGAATGTTGGTGTTTGATGAAGAATTCTGGTCTTTGTTGAAGGATGTCACTGTGTAATGCAGGATGTTGATGGTTGTTAAAGAATGTTAGTGGAGAATGTTGGTGTGGAATGAAGAATAATTGTGTTTGTTGAAGAATGCTGGACTTTGTTGAAGGATGTTGCCGTAGGATGCAGGATGTTGGTGTTTAATTAAGAATGTTGGTGTTTGATGGAGAATGATGGAGTTTGTTGAAAAATGTTAGTATTTAATGGAGAATGTTTTTATTTATTGAAAGAATGTTTGTTTTTAATCCTGTTGGTGGTTGAATGAAGACTGTTACTGGGGAATATTGGTATTTGTGGGAGAATGTTGGTGTTTAATAGTGAATGTTGGGGTTGAATGAAGAATGTTATTGGAAAATGCAGGGTTTGATAGAGAATTTTAGTGCTAGGAGAATGGTGGTGTTAGATCAAGAATGTTGGTGTTTGATGCAAAATATGAAGACTGTTATTGGGGAATATTGGTGTTTGAGAATGTTGATGTTTGATCGAGTTTGAGAATGTTGATGTTTTGGATGATGTTTACTGGAAGACGTTGGCGTTGGTTGAACAATGTTTGTGTTTAATGGAGAAAATTGGTGTTGAAAGAAGAATGTTACTGGAGAGTGTTGGTGTTTGATAGAGAATGTTGGTGTTTTATTTAGCATTTTGGTCTTTAATAGAGAATGTTGGTGTTGAATGGATATCGTTGGTGCATGAAGGAGAACAATGGTGTTTTTTGAAGAATGTTCTTGTGTGAGGAAAAATGTTGCTGCCTCTGCATTCTACCATTCAAGCAGGAAATAACTAACGCCTAAACATCAAGACAAAACATGTCTTTTTCCTGTCACCTCATTCACTCACTTGTTTTCACTGAAACTCATTTTCTTTTTCTCTGTCACACAAAACTGTGAGAAAGAACAGAACAGAGAACCAGAGCTTTGTTCACATTTGGTCTTTGAAGTGTTTTAACTCTTGCTAACAGCTGGTGGATTTTCCTCCTAACGAACTGCAATTCTTTCCACCCTCTCCAACTTCCTGCACTCAATTAGCTCGGCAGAAAGTGCTGAAATGTATGTCTACCTGCATGCTCTCTCCATCTCTGCTTCAGATTTTTTCAAACATTCCAAGGTACAAGAGGCAAAGGTAACTCAGACAGAGCCGTTACTCATCAGTCACTTGAGTCAGACAAAATGGCTCTTGCTCTGTTTACCAGCCACACTGTCTGCTGAGAGAGAGAGAGCTCAGAAGTGCCTGTTAGCGTGTCGCTTTGTGCTCACACATCAGAGAAATAACCTGCAGAGAGGCCACTTCAATCAGGTAAAGATAGAACGAGGAAATGAGCTACAGCCAAGAGTCCCAAATGCAACCTCACACACACACACACACACACACACACACACACACACACACACACACACACACACACACACATACACCTGTAATGGAATACCACTAAGCCTACAACAAATCAACACACCTAGTTTTTGTCTTTCTATAACAGATTATTATCCATTCCGATGCTAAATAAGAAAAAAAATCTGCTCGTGATTGGTTTCATCACCTCTTGATTGGTGATTGGTATCTTTGGCATTCAGTGAGTGTTAGTTCAGTTCTCTGGTATACTGATGGTGGAAATGAGATCCTTAAACTTGCCTTGAACTTAAAACATAACATTTAAGTGGTTAGCTCCTATTAAAAAATAATTCTGATAGTATAGATTGTTGTCTGGGTCTTTTTTTTTTGTAACACAGTGCAAAAGCTAGATTTTTTTTAAAATTTAAAACAGACTTTCACATGCTAAGAGGGCTAAGATGGCTAATTTAGCTAATGTAAGTGATGAACCAAATATTAGATTTGGCTTCTGTTACATAAATTATTAAGAATATGACAAATTAAATGCTAAGTGTCCACTTACGTCTACATGCGAGAAATGCAAGCTAGTTTACTAACAGTAAGCTAGAATAGCATGCAAGTTCTGTTTCATGCATTGGTATTGAGAAAATCTGTTTTAAATTAAACAAATTTACAATAACAGAATTGTACAGTGCCCTCTGAATGAATTGGAACGGCAAGGCCAGTTTTTTGGTTTTTTTTTTTTTTTTACAATGAAGATATTTGGGTTTGAGATCAAAACATGAATATGAGACAATAGATCAGAATTTTATCTTTCATTACCTGATATTTACATCTAGATGTGTTTGAACCCACTCATTTTTCAAGTGATCAGAAATACTGGAACATGTTACTGACAGGTGTTTCTTGATGCCCTGGTGTGATCTTATATTCGTCTTTTGCCATTGGTGGTGCTGTTGCTCTTAGTTCCACAAAAGTCCAAAATAAGACATTTGGTAATAGCAAATAAGATGAAACCTTGTATTAACGTCTGTTCATCTTTGAAAGACAGAAGGGATTAGTCCTGCTAGCACATTTACACCAAATCTGAAAAAGGGAGTGAAAAGATGAAAAAAAAAATGTAAACAGTGGTAGAAACAGTATTTCTCAATCAGTGTACTTCTTTCTTATTAACACACAGTGATCAACAACTCAATGATATACCTTAAGGTGCATATAGAATGCACAGAATTGAGTCTGACTGATTAAGAGAATGGAATTAGAAAAATCTGCATTTCTTAATGAAAATGTAAAAAAAATCACTTTATATATAATTATTACAAAATAACAACATTCTCCAAAGTCCCCATATTCTCCAGATTAGTAGATACTAATGCGTTAGTATGATGCGTTAACTACTAACCTGACAGCTCTAAAGTTATTTTATAATTATTTATTTTTTTATACATGTCATTTTGCTGAATAAATGCAATATGAACATTTTCAAAACAGTTTCTGCAAAGCCAGTGTGAATGCTTAGTCAGACATGTAGGAACAAGCTGTTTTTAGAGTTCAAGTGCTGTGAGAACAGATGTCCTTTACGGCTGAAAAACCATGTGGCTGATTAAAGCAGGCTGTTATGTCTTTTTAATTAAGTTACCCTGACTATTAGCTGCTACTTCAAATCCCTCTCGCCTCTATTACTAATGCATTTCTTGCATGTGTTGGTAATTGTTTTCTCCTGTGTGTGGTTTATTTATGGTACGCAACAGCACTGTGCCATGTGTTTGTATGCACTCTTTGGTTATATGCGGTTGCATAAAGTTTGTTCAGTGCATTAGTGGGGCAACAAATAAGGTCATCCATGATCTCACGTTACAGTGATGCTGGATTTTTACATTTAAGGAATAAAATATAATCCAGCGTGCTGTTATATCAAATAATCAACAACTGGGTGCTTTTATAGCACAGCAATTTGCCAGTAAATTAAAATGATGTATTAAAAATGTCATGCATTTTATTTTTTTTAATAGTTACTTTTAACGTTGTGGAAAATCCATGAAGCAGCTTAGCTCCTGTTCTCACCTACAGTACATTGCAGCAGCTATAAACAGTCTTTCGCTCACCAGCCTCTCTTTTCTTCTCTCTGTTATAGCTTTACACTGTAGACTCCTTCCGTAAATGTTAAATAAATGTCTCCTAACAGAAAATTTCATTGTATCGACAATTACAAGCTTTTTTTTTTTTAGCTACTTAAGTGATATTACTACAGATATGGAAACTATTTTTAGAAAATGGGTTAATATAAACCCTGCAGCCGTAACTACTGACCAATCAAAATCTAGAATCAAACAGCACTGTTGTATAAATGTCTTTATTTGTTATATATTAATCCCCCCCCATGAACGCGTTCAAGTAATGATGATATTATGTAAGCATTTTTTGCTTGTCATGGAAAAATAGTCCTACTGTACACATGTGGATAAATATAGTTTCGTATGATTTGCAGAATTGCAATTTATCTTGTTCTGAATTAGGGTTAAATGAAGCATACTGTCTAACACAGCGTCTTTCACAAGGCAACAGCTGCGCTTTAACTTAAAGGCACGAGTTTCCCAATTCCACTTAGTCAAACTCAAATAGATTTTGTTTTAACACACCCACTGTGAAGTAATAAAGGGCTTGCCAGTTCAAATACATATATTCATGATCATGTCTCATTTTGGCTGAAATATTAAAACAATAAGACTATATTATTTTCCATGGTATGTATTAGTGGTAAGTAAAGATGTACATATTTCCATTGGAAAAATGGCATATAAGACCATAACCATACAGTATCATAACACAGTTTGTACCCATATGCAGGCAGGGTTGCCAGATCCATGTTTTTCTGATGTAATAAAGCAACTTTTGACTTACTGCCATGGGATGATTTTTTTTTTTAGACAGTTTGGGCATTAGACTTGGGTCTTGGGTTTGGGCATTTCAGCTTTCACTTCCTGGTGTTACATCTAGATGTGTTAAACAACTTACAGCATGACACCTTTTGTCTGAACCCACCCAGGTGGGTTTGATCAGGTGATCCAAGATATTGTAACGTGACTGACAGGTGTTTCTTGTTACCCAGGTATGCTCTGTTAGATTGATTGTTTAAAGAATTAATAGCTCTGAATGTCTACTCCTGGTTTGAGCCCTGGGTTTTGCCTGTGAAGACTGCATTTGTTGTTGAAAAGGATAAACCAACATGAAGACCAGAGAGCTGTCTCTGGGTGAAAAGCAAGCCATCTGAAGCTGGGAAAAGAGGGTTCTAATATATATTTTGAAATATATGTATTGTGTTTTCCATATTGAGGGGATAATGTTAATGAGCCAATGGGTTAAGTAGATGTTTTAGAGCTTGGCCTAGATCTCTCAAGCCTTTATACAGTTTAAATACTAAAGATTCTTATTTCTATTTGTTTCATTGTAGATTGGTATTTTGTTCATCGTTGGTATTTTGTGGCAAAAGGACCATCACATTTCTGCATCTGACATCTGAATCCAGTTTATTATCTTGTGGTCAACTGCACTTCTAGAGCAATAAGAGTGGCTCATGTGTGTAATCCTATCCTCTCCAAACTTTTTTTTAATGCTAGAATTGTCTGTCCACATTCACTTCCAAGTGATGCCTATACAGACCCCGATTCTTAAGTTGCCATCGCCCCCTAGTGATAAACCTAGTGATTTTTCACACATTTCCAACCCTGGAGTGTCCCCTGTCCTGCACACTGTAATGTTCAAATAATCAGCCCTATACTAACACTACAATATGCAGGACACAGGGTTCTCCAGGACCAGGGTCAGGAACCTGTTGGTCAGTTAGAACATTCCAAAAATGGTTAATATAACATGAAAAATGTTTGTGCTTATTTATTACTTTTTATTACACAGCAAAAAGGTCATTAAGGAGTTAAATCAAAGTCATAAAAACAAATAGAAAAATATATTTTTTTCCATTTAATTAAAAATATAAAAAAGATTAAAAAGCAGGGGGATTGAGATTTTAACATATAAAATCTCAGTCTACTAAAATAATTGTCATATAGACAAATTGGTTGGATTTAAATCACTTTTGATGGGGTTAAGAATAAAAATTATTGCATAGTGCTGGAAAAAATTGACAGTGAACATTGAGGTTGAGTAAAATACCAAAAATTACAATTAAAAATTAAAATTATCTCCAGCATCATTCTCAGCATCATCCTCAGAATCATCCCCAGCATCATCCTCCGCATCATCTCCAGCATCATCTCCAGCAGGATCCTCCGCATCATTCTCAGAATCATCTCAAGCATCATCCTCCGCATCATCTCCAGCATCATCCTCCGCATCATCCCCAGCATCATCCTCCGCATCATCCCCAGCATTGCTGGATTCAGTAAGATCCTCCATGACATCAGCTACTTGTTCCAACAAGACTTTAATCAGATGCTCTGCAGCACGTTTGCTGGTTGTAAACTCCAGAAGTTTCCTCATCTGTCCCTGGTCCGTCACTTGCGCTCGCACAATCGCTGCATTTTCACTGGATAGCTCGAGGTAATCTACGATTCTGACTACGTTTTTTACTTTATCAATTAACTCGGCTCGGTGGTTCTTTAGAAACAGCAGGCTTTCGTCTGTGGTTTCTAAAAAGGTTCAAAAACATGGGTGAAAACTCTTGAGCACAAGAGGTATTCATTTTTGTGTTAGCTTTAACTCATATGGTAGGCATTTACTACACGTACCTGCAATATTCTCATTATCAGCTTGAGAGCTGTCCATCTTATGGCTCTGAGCTGTAAAACAGATAAAATAAAGTACAAACTGTAATTTCTATAGAAGACAGACATACAGAAAGCCTTTTTACTGAAAAATATCAATAAGATCCTGTCCTGAACAATCCATGGGTCATTTGGGGCCAAATTTAAGCTAATGTTTAGCCAAGGTCTTTGACTACCAACAATTGTATACATAGGTTCTTAGGTTTTTGCTGCAGAAGTTCCGACTAGGTCTCAGATTCAACACAGAAACCAAGTCAAGTGGAAATTTACCAACAGTGTCTCACACACACACACGCACAAGCTGGGAATAGATGGGATCACACATGAGTGGAGAACGGAGCTAGACTGAAAAAAAAAAATCACACAGCTGGAAGGCAGGCCTCAGTACGATCACACACAGCTTTGACCCTTCACCAGATTCCCCTGAAGAAATCTAGCCTCCAACAGAGACAGAAAACTTCAATTTTTTTTACCACTTTCATGAAAACTCTTGCTCATAATTAATCTCCCTTACCATCTCTATTATCTATTATCTTCCCTAAACCATTGTTTTATCTGTAGCTTACAGTATATGGCCAAAAGGTTTGTGGACACCTGACCATCACACCCATATGTGCTTGTTCAATTCAATTCAGTTCAATTCAGTTTTATTTGTATAGCGCTTTTAACAATGGACATTGTCACAAAGCAGCTTTACAGAAATAAATGGATTCACGAAAAATATATTGTAAATATGTGAATTTATCCCTGTGAATTCATCCCTAATGAGGCGATGGTGGCAAGGAAAAACTCCCTGAGATGATATGAGGAAGAAACCTTGAGAAAGGGCTTGTTGAAACCATGGGTATTAATATGGAGACTGTCCAAAACCATGGGTATTAATATGGAGACTGTCCCCTCTTTGCTGTTATAATAAGCTCCACTCTTCTGGGAAGGCTTTCCACTAGATTTTGGAGCGTGGCTGCGGGGATTTGTGCTCATTCAGCCACAAGAGCATTAGTGAGGTCAGGCACTGATGTCAGGGCTCTGTGCAGGACACTCGAGTTCTTCCACTCCAACCTTGGCAAACCATGTCTTCATGGAGCTCGCTCTTTGTGCACAGGGGCAACGTCATTTGTAACAGGTTTGGGCCTCTTAGTTTCAGTGAAGTAAAATTGTAATGCTACAGCATACAAAGACATTCTACACAATTGTGTGCTTCCAACTTTGTGACAACAGTTTGGGGAAGAATAAAAGATGGGTGTGATGGTCAAGTGTCCGCATACTTTTGGCCATATAGTGCAACTCGGATTATATGTCATGAACCTACACAAAACAGCATACAATATTAAGGGAGGGGGTGTCAATATAGGTTGATCGATCAACCCTGGTACCTTGGTAATTTAAAAAAAAATGGAAGGACTATGGTGCAATACAACTCTCATGATGCCTAGAGGAGGCCTCCACCAAAAGTCAATAAGACCAGATAAGGAGGGTATTAGCCAGAAAAGAAGAAGAGACCAAGAGTAACTCTCAGCCTGATGCTACCACCACCATGTTTCACCGTGCAGATGATGTTCTCAGGGTGATGAGCAGGGTTGAGTTTCTACCAAATGTAGAGCTTTGTGCCAAAGCCAAAATGTTCAATTATGTTCTCCTCAGGCCAGAGGATTGATTTGCAGCATCTCCTACATGCCTTTTGACAAACTCCAAATGGCATCTTTATATGGCTTGCCACTCTTCCATTTAAGTCCAGATTTGTAGAGGTTGTCCTGTCAACAGCTTTTGCCATCCGAGGCTGTGTATCTCTCGCCGGGTCCTTCAGAGTTACCCTTGACCTCTTACTTGCTTCTCTGTGTAATGTCCACCTTACCCGGTCACTGACTTTTGGTGACCTCTATACTCATACGTCAAGGTGTAACACAGAATTCATGGTGGTGGTGGTCATGGGAAGGCTTCGGTTACTGATTAATTTAACACGATAATATTTTTGAACATTCTTGAATACTAAGCAGAATATTTACCACAGGCTGCAGAACCACTGGGCGCTTGTTGGCTGGAATGTGGAGTCCTGTTTCCACGGTCATGATGCACTCGATATCGTGGTTGGTAGGGAACTGTTCTTGCTTGTGTATGAGTATGGACAGTAGCTGCTGATATAGAAAGCCACTGAATCATTTCTGGCTGGTAATAATACCTGGATAACACTTCATTGCAAGCTGACATTCGTAAGAAATGCAGAATTTGTACGAACCACGGGGCATGTATGGAACTGAGCTCAAACTGAAGTGGCAAAGATTTATTGTCATTGTACAAACACAGTTAACTGAGGTATGTGTTCCCATTGTCTGTTTCTTAAATGCAAAATAATATTTAAGGAATAAAACACTTGATATACAGGTTATAGGGATGTAACAAAATATAGATATATGATCGATTACTGATTTTCATTTTTGATGCATCTTTGAGACGTTGATGGTTTTAAACTACATTTAAATGGCTATTGCATTTGCTAGCTGTTTCACACTGTAGTCTATTAGATTTGGTTTAATAATGCCTGGCATAATAGAGAGACCACAGGGGGGAGACATAACAGTCCTGTAGATATAAATGATCCTCATAAAACGTCTCCATTTAGTGGGTCTTCCTGATATGACACTGTTTGCATGGTTTTAATAGTATACATATAGGCGTATGATATAGGTTTAATGATGTGATGCAGCAGCCAGTATTTGTATTTGAAAATACTGATAAAATTCCAAAATTTCCTGATTATTGACAGGTGGAAAAGGCATTTATCCCAAGCCTAATAGATTATATCAGAAAATAACGAACAATAAATGTAACTATAACATATGTAAATAATGTAAAGAAAATGTAAATATACATGCAAAAAATATACATGTAAAAAATATAACAAAAATATATCACAGCTAGCATATCAGTTAGCATCTAATAGCTACATCTGTCTTAGCCACGCTAAGAATGGATATGGTACTAAACAGAAACAGTAACACTGGTAAAAGCATCATATGAATATGAAACACTTTAATAGCAACTGACCCACGGGAACAGGCTGGACAGTCACCGCAGGTGTAGTTATTCTTTGGACTTTGGGACGAACCATCAGTACTTGACTAGATATCAGCTTGTCTTTCAGCATCTCCGCCACTGCATAAAGAAAATAGCAGTTAAGTCCAAAAAAAAAAAAGTTATGACCTTAAGATTTATTGTTAGAGTAAATAAAAAAAGTTCTTTAGTAATTGATATAAAAGTGGGTGCAATTTTTGTATCATTCTTTTAAATTTTTTAAATACAATTTTTGTTCATTTGCTTCTTATACCACAACACTGATAAATTCTTGAATCAGACGGTGTTTAATAATTTTCTATAAAAGCCACTCTTACAATAATTCCAGCTGCAAATTCACAGGCTTATATTAATGCGTTTTAATATGCTATTATTTCTATAATAAAACAGGGACTTGCATAGCAGACGCTCCACACAAACAGATTTAAAATGTTTAAGTGTTCATATGCTAAGGAGAAGTTTATTTAGGATTTATGAAAGAATATGAAAGAAACAATATGAGGCCTAAAACTGAACCTTGTGGGACACCATACTGCACTTTTTCGGCTCTGAAAATCTCAATCACAGCGAACAAACTGATAATTTTTCACATTCGCAACATCTTTCTCCAAAACTATAAAAGGTGTGTTGGAGAAGGAACAGTAATTGGAAAGATCGGAGGGGTCAACATCTGAACAGTGCTCAGATTTATTGAAAAGAAACTGTCTTCTGACCTGAACGTTTTCTTGATTTCTTTCTTGTAACTCCTTGGAAAAAAAAAAAAGGTGAGAGTTAAAACATAATATCAAATACAGGTGATGGAAAAATAGCAAGAGTCATGCATATGCCTGAAAATATCAAGGAATTTTTTTATATCATTCACCTCTAGTGACATTGTGACCTGGGATTGATACAGAATTAGAAATTATTAATGTTTCGCAAACTCCAATCTGAGTGTGTGTGTGTGTGTGTGTGTGTGTGTGTGTGTGTGTGTGTGTGGTTAGGTGACAGAAGAAGGTCTCCCCAGACACTTTTCTCTGTAGATTTTCTATAGATTTTAGAAACTTGCATCTGGAATCCTTGGAAAATTTGAAGTCCTCACTTTTGCTGACAAATTTTTCAAAGCTCCAGGTGTTTCCAGGCATTTATATTTATATTACAGAATCTGCATCTATATTATAGCATCTATCCAGCTTCAATATCAGGTCTAATATATCTGAGAAACCTCACTAGATGACTAGATGACTAGATGGTAGATAATTTCAGTATATGTACCATACAAACTTATCACATGATTAGATATTAACTGACCCATATGAACAGGAAGACCTGTCCTTTGGACTCTGGGACGAACCGTCAGTACTCGATTAGCTTTCAGTTTCTGTTTAAGCATCTCCACCTCTGCATAAAGGAAATAATTACAAAAAAAGACGTAAGACGTTTTCAGATTGTTAGATTAAACAGCAATGAAGGGTTAACATGTTGGTTAACTCTGTAGCTGAGGAAGGTTTGTTTGGCATCTGGCGCTGATGAACAATATGAAAGAGGAATAATGCGAAATAACAGTTGTCATAGTTTAGCAACAGCAGTAATTGATATAGAAGTGGGTGAAATTTCTTTGAATTGTTATTTAATTGGTCAGAAGGTGTTAATTAATTTTCTATAACGGCAGCTCGGACAGTAGTTCCAGCTGTAAGGCTAATCACAGGTTTATTTTAATGCGGCCAATCTGATATGTTTTTATTTCTATAGTAACAACCTACTTGTTACTATGACAAGGACTTGTATATCAGACACTACACCTAACATGTGGAACTGTTGATATGGTGAGGAAATGTTTATTAATTGCTTATTAAAATGTATAATTAATCAAGTTATTTTTGTATAGATAGAACACCCCATTAGCTACTCTATTTATATATATATATATATATATATATATATATATATATATATATATATATATTATAATACATTTGATTTATAAAGCACTTTACATTTTAAAGAAAATCTATATATATATATATATTTTTTTTTTAAAAAGAGAGTCATCTGACCTGACATGGTTTTCCTGATTGGTGGCCTCGGGCTCTTTCCTGCCTGAACAATGAGTTTCCTTTTGTCCAGCATCTGTCCGTGCACTGCATGAATAAAGAATGCAAACATTAAAGACCTGCTATATTAACTACCTGATGTAATCAACTACCTGAATAATTAGAAAGGCCAGAATTGTTACAGAAAAGTTACATTCCAAGATCTCTTAGAGATGATTACCTCAGGGTTGCCAGGTCTCAGCAAACATTTTAACTCAGCTATGTGCCAATAATTGTACTAAATATCATGAAACTAGTCCAGGAATTTTGGGCATTGGAGACACATTTTTCTTCTTTCTAGAATTCTTTGTGTGGGAAACAAGTTCACTGTGGCGCGCACGCATTTCTAATTTGCAGTATCTGCAGTATGCCTTTTTACCATCGCCTCGTACAGCTATTATCCATCCTTTTCCAATATATCTTACAATAGAAATTGTTCTATGCATTGTGGATACAATGTCTGCACTTACACTTTCTCTTTGTTTGCCATAGACTGCGTTTCCAGAAATTGATTACACATAATTCTGAATATTTGCTTTGAAACTAAAATGGTGGCCAGAAAATTTTTAAACTAAAATTAGTTTTTGTTTGTTTGGTTTTTTTTCAAGTTAAACAGAATGCCACCCATAACCTTGTTCCAGAACAAACCCAAACTGGCATAAAATTATGACCTTGACAACCCAACCCTAAGTACGTTTGCCAATGATATTCACAGGGACTATTATATAATCACCATTTAAAATATGCATTGTCTTCTGATTTATGGAAAAAGGAATGAAAATCTGACCCGGATTAGGATTTGTCCTCTTTTTGTGATGGAAGGTTCCTCTTCCTTGAGCACCTTGGGCAATAGTGTTAAAACATACAAGTATAAATGAGAAATGATTCAATGTGCTCAGATGTATTGAAAAAGAAATAAAAATGAAGAGTCTTCTGACCTGGATTAGAATGTGTTCTTGTTGTGTGATGCGTGTTTCCTCTAAATCCTTGGACAAAAAACAGGGACACATTATCAAAAGAATAAGAAAAAGAGAAGAAAAAAATGTCTGAAATCCCTGAAAAAATACCTGACAAATAAAAGAATTTCACCAGTACTAACACTATGACCTGTGATTGAAGCAAAATTAGTAATTATTGTGTGTGTGTGTGTGTGTGTGTGTGTGTGTGTGTGTGTGGTTAGGTGAAAGGAGAAGGTCTCCTCATGTATTCTTGATCGCATGGAGGTTGCAGTTTATCAAACTTTTTACAAACCTTCATTTAGAATCATTGGAAAAGTCCTCATTATTTTTTTTGTTTCACGCCTTACTCCTAGGTATACGTAATCATTGCTTTTAGGGATTTACATATCTGTACAATTTCTGTTATTGTTTTTAGAATGAACAATGCATAAAAAGTACATTTTTTTCTATTTAACAAGCAAAATCCAGAACTGTATGATCTCTTCTTCCATGTTTTTGTGCCATTCTTGATTTTACCAATTAGGTACCTTAAGTTATTTTTCAAAGGTATAACCTATTTACATTTCCAGGCAAAAGGTACTTATTAAATGTACATAAGACATGACAGTTTGATACTACGCTCTTTTTGTTTGTAAAATACCTGGATTAGGATTTCTTCCTTGGTTTGGCCGTACCCCTCTTTTCTCTGCATTAACCAAAAAAATGCAAATATTGAAAAGGCTAACATCACATAAATCTGGATATATTTTACAATAATCATTGCTTCACACATGTCAGGCCTGGGAGCAAGAATCACTACTTCAAGTGATCTACTCAATCAATCAATCAATCAATCAATGATATATACATACACTGCCCTCCAAAAGTTTGGAAACGCCTGAACAAAATAGGGTTTTTGGGCAATATCAGCATAAATCCTCTTTAGTTAGTGACCATTTTGCATTGATAATAAGGGACAACACTAGGCATCCGAGCAGTCAGTTTATTCAAACATTGACTTGATATATTACTCCAAGCCTCCTGGAGGATTGCCCAAAG
>CM040979.1:26796166-26808750 GCA_022985145.1 Pangasius djambal
TAAATAGCTAGTACTGCACATTGTTTAATTGCTCGCATTCGTCATTCACACAGCTGGAGCAAAAGCGGCTTCAAAAATGAAAATGAAGGCTAATCCAGGTCAGTATTTCTTAATAACGGATTTTAGCATCAGAATTGGTTAAAACATGCCGTTAAATAGCTTCATATTTTTAATGCCTACATTCTCACACAGTCAGAGCAAAAACAGCTACAAAAAAGAAAATGAAGGCTATTACAGGTCAGTATTTGTTTGTGCTGTGTTTCAGAACCAGACCTGGTTAAAAGATGTTGCTAAATAGCTAGTGCAATGTTTTAATATTTACATTTTTCACTCATACAGTCGCAGCAAAAACGGCTTCGAAAATGAAAACGAAGACGAATCCAGGTCAGTTACAGGTCAAAAAAAAACTCGTAGTAATGATGCATGTCTTTATTTTGTTCAACTTTTCATTTTTATTTATTTTTTTTTTTGCAAACGCGTGTGTCACTGGTGACCTTATTTCAACTCTGACCTGTAGTTACAGCAGCAATGCTGAAAATTTCTACCATTTCCACCATCTTCTGAACTGAGCTTTCTGATTATGCATGTCATTTTTATGCCCTGGAATACAGAAGCGTTTCCCACTTTCCCAGACCCATGTTTGGTGATTTTTGGCACTGATGTCGTAATATACAATGAAATTTGATTTAGTAATTCAAGCATACTTAACCAATAATTGTAATGTGTTTTGAAAATACTTGCCATCTGTTAATGTTCGGATTCTGTTTTCATGCAGTAAAAGTGAATCAGGGACCAAAACATGGAAAGAAAGTTAAAGGTCAGAAAGCTTCTCTTTTTATACATTAGTATAGTCACAGTATAACAGAAGATTTCCTATTTCATTTTTCTTATTATTATCTTATGTACTACATTCACAGTATAATTACAATCACTGATTTCTTATTTTATTTGTTTCCAAAACAGTCTTAATATTACAGTTGATGACTAATGAATATTAATTTAGAAAATATGCTTAAATCAGGCAAATGTCCATTAGAGATATTTAATCTTAGATTGTTTTACTCTTCCTTTTTTGTTCAAGAAGTTAAAGGAAACAAACCTGCACCTCCCAAAAAGAAAACAACTCCAAACACAGGTCAGAAAACTCTTATTACATTTCATAAATCCCTCCCACTGAATGAATGAATGAATGAATGAATGAATGAATGAATGAATCCGCCATCCCAAGGATTTGCTCACCTCCTGTAGTTTGTAATATTTCGCCATATTTGTTATAGCTCAGTTCAGCCGCTTTTAGTCCAAATTATTTTTTTTCTATTTTTAAGTTCATCAAATATAAAGTAAATATGCATTAGCAATTGCATAAAAAGAAACTAAATTGTCTGCAGCAATTGTTTTTACTTCTTTTCACTGCACAAATCAACAAATGTGGTTTTGGTGGGGTGCACAAACTTTTGCTTACAACTGTATATTTGAGATCCACAATTATTGCACTTATCTTTCTTATGGTCATATGGTCATAACCTTTTTTTAAGTGTCTCTTCATTCATTCATTCATTCATTTATTTATTATTATTATTATATATTATTATATGCCATGTTCATGTATAATGTTGAATATTGCACCATTTCATGTGTAGGAAAGACTTTAACAGACAAGAAGCCCAAGGCTGACGCAGATCAGAAATGCAGTTATTTATTCAAATACATTCGCATTATTTTCTTTTTAGAATCTTTTTTATCCTTTAACATTTTTGGGGCTTAGTCTGGATAGTTTGCTGCCAAATAATAAACGAATATTTATCCTTCTGATGCTAGTGCTTCTAGGAGAAGATATGTCTCTATTTCTTTCTGGGTTGTTTTTTTTTTTTTTCTTATTCCACACCACACTCTGTTAGTGTTTCATGATTACTTCTAATGCTTGAATTGTAGGAATGAAGTCAACAAACCAGAAACCAAAAGCAGGTCAGGTTATTAAAGTTATTATTAAAGATATATAGATTGATCTACTGTCTTGTGTGTCTGTCTGTCTGTCTGTCTGTCTTGTCTGTCTGCCTGTCTGCCTGTCTTGTCTGCCTGTCTTGTCTTGTCTGTCTGCCTGCCTGTCTGCCTGTCTGTCTGTCTTGTCTGCCTGTCTGCCTGTCTGTCTGCCTGTCTGTCTGTCTGTCTGTCTGTCTTGTCTGCCTGTCTGTCTGTCTGCCTGCCTGTCTGTCTGCCTGTCTGCCAGACAATCTGATTAACGTAGAGATGGCACGATACCACTTCTTTTTTCCAATACCGATACTGAAACCTCGAGTAGCATCCGATACTGATACCAAGCTGATATTTTTTCTTTAAAAATGACTAAGCTCTAAGTTTTTTTAAAAGTTTTTTTTAACTGAAGCACATACTGTACATACACAGAAAATACAGGAAACAATGCATCACTAAAAACACGACTTACACAAAACCACAGCTTTTACACAAAAATCACTAACACTGCAAATATAATAAATATAGTAAAGTGTAAATATAATCAGAATGAATCCTAACAAAAAATACAAGCAACTCTCTTACAGAATCAGATGAAAATCATTCCTTTTTTTTCCTCTGATATCTGATCCACCATTTCTCGCCGGTTTCAATAGTTTGATGTGTAACTACAGACAGGATGGAGAGGAGATTGGATTATTATTATTATTATTATTATTATTATTATTATTATTATTATTATTATTATTATTATATAAACAGGAAGGAGTGAAAGAGAAAAAAGGGGAAAAATAATAATAATGGAATTATTTTGTTTCTTTTTTTCTCTTTCACTGCTTTCTTTTTCTCGGATGTTTTCTCCTTTTACTTGTCAGTTGTCATAGAATGTAATATTTCTTGCTTACTTTATATGCAATATAGGATGAAATTGTAAATAATTTAAGTGTGATGGCCGAACAACTGCAGTGTTTTTATACAGACAGTGGATATGCAGCTGTGCGGGTAAAAGTTCTTCCTATATGCATACATTTGATTATTATCTTTATATTTTGAAACATTTGATGTGTAGGAAAGAAGACAGTAAACAAGAAACCAAAAGCTGATCCAGGTCAGTAAACATTCTTGCTCTGTATGAAAGCAGTTTGGAGTGTATAATAATATTTTCACGTACAGTACTATGAAATGATTTCTTTACAGATCTCAGCCTGGAAGGTATTTATAGAGCACAGGGTCAGCCGTGGTTCAGGCCCTCTGGAACAGTTAGGGGTTAAGGGTCTTGCTCAGGGGTCGAAAAGTGGTAACTGCCAGGATTTAAACTTAGGGTTTAGCTGATGAGTCACACCAGGGCGTCAGAAGTTAAGGTTCTGGGCTGCTGATCAGAAGGTTATGAGTTCAAATCCCATTACCACAGTACCAAGCTGCCACTGTTGCTGCCTTCAGCTCAGTTGTTAGTTGCTTTGGATGAAAGTATCTGCCAGATGAATGAATGTAAATGCAGTCCTGTCCATTGCTGAATGCTGTGTTTTAATACTTGCATTCTTTGTTTATGCAGTGAAAGGAGGGGTGGGACCAAAGAAGAGAAAAAATCCTAATCCAGGTATTTCAGAGAAAAAATAAAAATTAAGAAAAGCATGTCGGTGCCATCTCAGATTTTAGTTAAGAAATTCAGGCCTTGGTAGCTAATTAATATATGTGATTGTATGTATGTAATATATGTAATTAATGTATGTAATTGCTGTATGTTTATTCAATCAGCATGTTGTCTATATTGCTTGCGTTCTTTGTTCATGCAGCACAAGGCCAGAATCCGGCAAAAAAGATGAAAAAGGCTCCAGTGTATAAGGATACATCATACTTTCATAATTATGTGCATGCAGGTAACGTGTTATCACTTTAATTTGTTTTGAATAAGATTAATTAACAATAAACTGACTTTAGGCCCTGTCAGTGTGGTGTGTGTGTGTGTAAGAGAGAGAGAGAGAGTGTGTGTGTGTGTGTGTGTGTGTGTTACCTTCAGTGTATTTTAATATTTTTGTATCTATTCATGTGGCATTGATTTGGGATCAGAAGCCACTCTTTTGAAACATTTTGCTGATAAGGTGCTCTGTCTACATAAAATATCTAATACTTGACGTGAATCATATTCCTGCGTGCTGATCTGTTGTGGCCTTCAGCAGTTGCTGTAAACTTCAGATCGCATTGCTCGATTGTTCTAACAGGTGTGTGACGTAAAGATCATGTATGCACCTGCTATATACGGAACCTATGCAAGGTATTAGTGTGTGTTTAGACCAGGGTGTAAATGAGAAAGCTAGTTTTCACCCTCCCCCGTTGCTAGCTGTTGTGTGAGGGGAAAGCTAGCTAGTGGGTGGGAATCGGCAAAATGGGGTACAAATAAATTAATTAATTTAAAAAAAATTTGAAATGGAAAGCTTTAATGCAGGGCACAGAGATGATGTGAAATTATGTGAAGTTACTGATGTATTTTCAGCTAAAAAGCACGTAGTATTTAAATGCCACATTACAAGTGAATGTTTTGACATGTGTTTTTGTTCCCACTTTAGATACTGTGCAAAGCCCGTTCGTGAAGGCTCTTCCTAAAGTCCAAAGATCAGTTCCATCTCCTCCAGCCATTCTTCCTGTTTGTATAAGTCAGTTTCTACTACGTATTTCACAAAAGTGTGATAAAGGCAACACTTTAGTCCAATGCTGTCTGTAAACATACCTTATAGTACATCCATAAAGAATTAGTCGTCTATATAATAATGGATTTATATACCATTTTGATGAGTGCATTGTTATCAACTTTCACCAATCAGCCATAACATTAAAACCACTGGCAGGTGAAGTGAATAACATTGATTATCTCATTACAGTGGTACCTGTCATGGGGTGGGATATATTAGGCAGTGAGTGAACAGTCAGCTCCTGAAGTTGAGGCAGGAAAAATGGGCAATTGTGGTGATCTGAGTGACTGTGAAAAGGGCCAAATTATGATGGCTAGACGACTGGGTCAGAGCATCTCCAAAACGGCAGGTCTTGTGGGGTGTTCCCGGTATGCAGTGGTTAGTACCTACCAAAAGTGGTCCAAGAATGGACAACCGGTGAAGTGGTCCAAGGAAGGACAACAGGAAGCGAAGGCTAGCCCATCTGGTCCGATACCACAGAAAAGCTACTGTAGCACAAATTGCTGAAAAAGCTAATGCTGGCTATGATAGAAAGGTGTCAGAACACACAATGCATCGCAGCTTGCTGCGTATGGGGCTGCGTAGCCGCAGACAGGTCAGAGCGCCCTTGCTGCCCCTGTTCACCACCGAAAGCTCCTACAATGGACACGTGAGCATCAGAACTGGACCATGGAGCAATGGAAGAAGGTGGCCTGGTCTGATGAATCATGTTTTCTTTTACATCATGTGGATGGCCGGGTACATGTACCTCACTTAGCTGGGAAAGGGATGGCACCAGGATGCACTATGGGAAGAAGGCATGCCAGCAGAGGCAGTGTGATGCTCTGGGCAATGTTCTGCTGGGAAACCTTGGGTCCTGGCATTCATGTGGATGTACTCCCTACCTGAACATTGCAAAATTTGCAAAGAGTTTTCAGAAATGGGTTGAGGAACATGAAAAAGAGTTCAGGGTGTTGACTTGGCCTCGAAATTCTCCAGATCTCAATCTGATCGAGCATCTGTGGGATGTGCTGGACAAACAAGTCCAATCCTTGGAGGCCCCAAGTCGCAACTTACAGGACTTAAAGGATCTGCTGCTAACGTCTTGGTGCCAGATACCAAGCACAGCTTCAGAGGTCTTGTGGAGTCCATGCCACGATGGGGCAACCTACACAATATTAAGCAGGTGGTTTTAATGTTTCGGCTGATCAGTGTATATAGATATAAATATACACGTCATATGTATATGTATAAACTGTGTGTGTATGTATGTATGTATGTATATATGTATATATATATATATATATATATATATATATATATATATATACACGCACACACACAAGATGTGTTTACAAGATGTGTATATATTTCCATGGCTTGTACTATGATAATGCATATACATGTGTTACATGTGTCAATATATAAATCTTAATTCTTAAGAAGATGAGTCACCCAGATGATATTATTGGCCACAATTTCTAAAAATGTATTTCTCTGTCAACAGGTAACATTCCTGTTCCAGCTCCAGTTCAACCCAGTGTGCATGTTGTTAATGTTCCTGTGGGTCAGTTCTTAACTGTTCCATAAAATTAGAATTGGTCATTTGAGAAAATGTATCTAACTGTAGTACATTCTGTGTAGTACAACTGCACATTCAACTCGTGCATGTGTTCCAGAAACCATATAAAGGCTTAAAATAAAATGTCACCCAGACATTATTGTTAGGTATAAATTGAAACATTGCTTTCTCTATTAACAGGCAGCATCACAGTTCAAACATCTGGAAGGAGCGATTCCTGCCAGCCCTCAGGTGTCCCAGTGAATCGACGTAATAACGATGAAGTGGTCAACCAAAGCGTGACCACCAGTGCTGCAGTGCGTGGTAAATATTACTATTCAAGCATGTAAGAAAATAGGATCATAGCTGTGTATGATTCCACTTAGCTCCACCCTCTAGCTGTGTATGATTTCGCTTAGCTCCACCCTCCAGCCTTGTATGATTCCACCTAGCTCCACCATCTAGCTGTGTATGATTCAACCTAGGTCCACCATCTAGCTGTGTACGATTTCACTTAGCTCCTCCCTCTAGCTTTGTATGATTCCACTTAGCTCCTCCCTCTAGCTTTGTATGATTCCACTTAGCTCCACCATCTAGCTGTGTATGATTCAACCTAGTTCCACCCTCTAGCTGTGTACGATTTGACTTAGCCCCACCCTCTAGCTGTGTATGATTTCACTTAGCTCCACCCTCTAGCTGTATATGATTCCACCTAGCCCTGCCCTCCAGCTGTGTATGATACTACATAGCTCCACCCTCTAGCTGTGTATGACTCAACCTAACCTTAAATTTGGCTCAATAAATTGTGATCAAATCAAGGGATTGAGAATTGTTATTGTTCTCAACAGCGGGTTTTCTGTTCTCACCAATGTCTTTCCTAGAAATTTCACATTTCCTTTTTTGTTCTGTTTTGCAGCACAGAGAAATCAGATAGACAACTCTCACACTGGAAATGAGAATATTGCAGGTATCGCCACTTAATCCCTACCAAATAAACCAAAACATAACATTCCTGTGCTCCAGCATTGTCAGAGTTTTACCTGTTCTTTTTTAACCCCTTTTTGAAATTACAGATGAAAACCTGCTTTTTCTGAGGAAAAACCGTGTTCAGTTAATCAACAGAATAAAAAATGTCACTGAAATCCTTGATCACCTCGAATTGTCAAATGAAAAAGTAGCGAAAGTGCAAGCAGAGAGGACAGATCACGAGAAGATGAGGAAGCTTCTGGAGTTCACGACCAGCACATATGGTGCAGAACATCTGGTTATAGCCTTGTGGAGCTGCGCAAAAGACGTCATGGAAGACCTGACCAACACCAACTGTGAGCACGCACTTAACATCCTTAATCACAATAGAAAGCAGTCATTTTTATGACGTGAAATTGATTTTCAGGTGCACTTTAGTATTACTATGTGCCCTAGGCCCCGCCTCCCAAAGTTTCATCAGAAAATGAGAAAAGAGAAATCAGCCACCAAACATGTCTTGTCTGATCTCATCTTATTTGGGCTGAAACGACAAATTTGGAAATACATTTTTTTGCCTAACTTGGCTCCTCTTTAATCAAGTCTATTCGTATTACTATATTAGAATATTTCGATTAATATTTTACAATATTCAGTAGACTGACCCTAATATATAAATTGGTGTGGTATATCTATTAGCCACTTTAAACCATGATCTACTTTAGAATGCAGGATTTATTTCCAGATGAATTTTTGCTCAAGTGGTAAAATTCCAATGGCATTAAAATGTTGTGTGTTTGTTTATGCTTAGGAAGATCCACGGATAGAGCCGCACTGACGCATCACTCCTGATTCCATCAGTGAGTGAACTTCAACCGGTCATATTAAGTTTTCTAATGTTTTTATCTAAAGTTTTTTGTTGCCTTATTTTCCTTTTTTTTTTTTTTACATATATGTAAAATGAATCTTTTTAAATAAATCTTTTAAGAAATTGCAGACAATCGAGCTCAAATTACTTCACTTTCAAACGATGTATATTTTATGCAGATAATTGAAGTGGTGGGTCTTCTTCGAAAAGTTAGCTAATTAGATAAATTCGATTGGACTCTTTATTAGTTGTACTCTAATACATCGAGTGAAGCGCCTCCACCTAACTAGCTAGCTGCTCTTTCAGACACTTTGACATTCAGCAATCACGTAAGGAAAGCATGGTCAGTGAATTCAACACCAATGAGGCAGGGTCTGAATTCTGAATTGCCATAAGCCTGTGCTATTACTGACAAAAATGCCTGCACATTATACAGGTGATCTGGTGACTGTAATAGGCAATATCTCTCTCGCTCCTCGACCTCTCCTCCACCCTGGACCGGGGAGAGAACATTGGGATTAGTTGACAATGTTTAGCACTAAAGGTTCAGCAAGGACCTGAAAAGCATTGAATCCACAGGTGCTTCTGCTACAAAAAGTGCCAGAAAGAGGCAGTACTTGTTAGTGTGGAGTTTTTCTGTTGGTGCTAAAGACCATAGCTAGTGAGCACTTGCTTCTTCTGCCTCTCAGAGGTTTTGGGACTGAGACTGAACACATTTACATGGAACAGGCATACCCAGCCTGAACACCATCTTCTCTTTGGTTTCTGGAGCAAGTGCCACCAATTGGTAACCACTGCAAAAGTCCAGAGAGCTGAACCACCAGAGGATGTTGACAATGTTGTCAGTGTGGGGCAGTGGGGTGGGGAGTCATTCTGAACACAGTGTTGTGGTGCCTATAGTCCACACAGTACTGCAAGCTACCATTCTACTTTTGGATTAAGACAGCTAGTACAACTACACACTACACCACAGCTAGGTAGGCTACAGTAAGTAAGATTATTACCTTGTTATAAACTGTAAGATCGGTAAAAATACTCATTTTCATTTAGAAGTGATCAAGAAAGTGGGCTCAGAGTTTGCCACAACCAGCCATTGTATTGTATGTCGCTTGTTCATTGGCATTTTAGGAATAAAATAAAATGGTTCAAAGATTGGGTGTGATGGTGTTTTCATTTCTAATGAGACTCACACAATGCCTACTCAGTAGCTGCTAAGTGCTCAGTAGCTACAAACACTCCTATTCCCCATGGAACTCTGAACTGATTATTAATGATTGTATAATATTATCAAAATTACCTTTACCTTTTAAATGTTCTCTGGGATTTGTTCCGAGTTCTTCCACTTCCCTCCCACATCCCGAAAAATATGGTAGTTGGAGAAATGGCTGAAAATCGTCCTTACTTTTGCCCTGCAATTGACTGTCGTCCCATGCAAGCTATAGACCTACTCGGATTGGATTCGTTTATCAAGGGGATGTAGGTAATACATTTTTTTTTACACGTCTCCTCAGTGATAAAAATCTCGCATCCGGACAGGAATAAAATTACCATAGCAGGAGTGAGCTTCTTGTGGATTGTATTTTCTATGGATGTTTGTGTCACACGGCCATATGATCGCGATCCATTCCAGATCGTGCAGTCCGTCCAAGCAGTTTAAGAGGCACTGGAGTAGAGAAGAGATGCTGGGTTTTATTTCAGATTGGGGCGAAACGGCTTCTTTTCCAATGCAGGGCGACACTGGCGTAGAAAATCACAGCCATGTATCAAATTATCAGATGACTGCTGAGTTTGGTGAAAAATAGTAGGTAATTTGGCCTGTAATTTTCAGAGGAGGCCTGAGAAAAACACTGATGGCCAATCCAGACAGAGGAGCACCTGTAAAAAAAAAAAATGGAAATTACTCCAGGACCCCATTTAAATGTAGTCCCATCCGGATAGGGTTTATGTTCCTGTCTTGTGTCCAGTGATCCCTGGATAGGCTTTTTACTGAAAATAAATTCCGTCAGTCAAAATATCATGCAATTTGATTTTTTCTTTTCGTCAAGGCATGGTATAAAAACCATAAAAAGCAGTATCCTATCCAAATCAGTATAATATTACATTATAGTTCAGTATTGCATAAAGTACATTAAAAAGCCTGAATCTGCAAGGAATAGTCTACTTAAAAGTATGTAAATATATACAAAATATACAAAAGCGGTGGAGTTGAATATCTTTATCCAAGTAAAACGTTATTTGGTTATAACATTATCTCGGTGTAAGAATAGGTATATTATGGTCAGTTGATGGCTGATCATATTGTGTTTTAAAAACTCATTTGTTTGCACTTTAGCTTGCTCTGCAGTCACCTGTGCAGCTCTGCTCATCCAAACGTCCTCCAATTTCTACCTGTCAGCTGTTACCTCTGTCACTCTCCTTTCCAACAGATGGCAGCATTACACAACATGATATTAGCCTTGATCTGAACTACAAAATCATTTGTCATTTGTAGTGTGAAGAAACTGAGTGACATCTAGAGCAAACCGTATGATGGGTAAAGCTTTATCTTGGCCAAAAACAGTTTAGTAAGTAATAAAACATTCAGGGGCATGTGGCTATGGGGAAATAATCAACAACAGGGTGGTGTGATGTCCAGTGCAAAGTCACTACCCTGAAGCCCGAATATCAGCATGCCCTGAAGTGTTGTATTCCTCTTATACTACAGCAATTTGGCAGCATTTACGATTTTTCATTTATTAATGAAAAAAAAAAAAACATTAAAAAATCACACTTTTTATCCATTCATAGATACATTTACATGCTGCTCTTATAGAAAATTAATCAACACCTTCTGACCAATCAGAATTAAGCAGTGTTGAGGTATAAAGATACCCTTTAGTTTTAGATCTAACCAGGTAACATACCTGTCTGTGAGAAAAGTGGATGTTGCTGACAGACTCGTGCTGTCATTCTTCACTCGCAGCCTGGAGCTCCAAATCGGCAAAGCTACTACCTCACAAAGATCTCTCTCTTTCTCTCTCTCTCTCTCTCTCTCTCTCTCTCAGTGCACTGACTTCACAATGTTCCAATAAAACTGTCCCTCAGGGGTTCACGTTGCCATCTGCATCTCTGTGAGTATCACATACAGTACTGTCCAAAAGTCTTCGGCACCCTTTTTTTTTAGTACAAACTTTGTTATAGATGTTTATTTTATGACTTCTACATTATTGATTCAGTACAAAAACAGTTCAGATTCCAAACACTAGTTTTTCAGCACAAAATGAAATGTTACAGAAAAATGTTTGTATGTCAGTAAAGAAAGCAGATAAAAACAGAATGAAGGCTGCTGGGTTTCGCTGCAGAAATAAGAAGCGAGTCGACGGTCAAAGTCTCCAGAAGATCTGCGGCTGCTTCTGCAAGATGCTCAGTAACACTTACAGCTCGTTTCCTTATAAAACTGCACACATTGTACCTATATTAATTTTAAAGCGAAGGATCGTCACATCAAATATCGACTTTGTTTCATTTATTACTGTTTACTGCTCTTTATAGTTTTTTAAAAATGTAGAAACATTTAATTTCATTATTTTTGAAGGAATCTTTGCTCTACAGCATTTGTTTGCACAGTACGGTATGTCTCGCAGATGTTACAAACATAATTGAGAGTTTGGACCAGGGCTTTTTCAGTGGGACCCAATCGACACGTGATACGATGCACCCGAAATCAACACTACATACTATACACTTTCCAACAGGAGGGAATAACAGCTCTTCGTGTGTACTGGCCTAATGTCCTAACTGGCACTAACAACTCTAAACACATGAATAATGAAAATATCATGACATTTAGGTATGTTGTAAGAGAATCATGGATGTATTTGAATGTATTCCTTGTTTAACAGTGAGGTACTTGCACAGAAAAATTCTCAGACATGAGTCCCAGACATTTTTCAAAATTTTGTGCAAACATAACCCACATACCCTCACAGCACACAATCTGCATCTGCCATCTTTAGTGAAGCGTGCATTACTTTATTACGCTCATACAACAACATCTTGAATTCTTGACTCTGATTGGTCAGAAGGCATTGATTAATTGTCTATAACAGCAGCTCTGATGCTAGTTCTCTATAAGGCAAATGACAGCTTTATATTAATGCACTCTTCTACATACTAGAATTTGAATGTTCTACAACATTAATATCTAAATAATGTTGTAGCTGATTATGCTAATTATGGCTAAACAGATCATTTTAATCTATTGTATATTGGAGACACTTCTTTGGAGTGTTTAGTGTAGAAGTGTGTGATTTTGGACATTTTGAGAGGAAATGTTTAGTGTAGAAGAAGAAGTGTGTGATTTTGGACACTTTGGGAGTAAATGTTTAGTGTAGAAGAAGAAGTGTGTGATTTTGGACACTTTGGGAGTAAATGTTTAGTGTAGAAGAAGAAGTGTGTGATTTTGGACACTTTGAGAGGAAAAGTTTAGTGTAGAAGAAGAAGTGTGTGATTTTGGACACACTTTGAGAGGAAATGTTTAGTGTAGAAGAAGAAGTGTGTGATTTTGGACACTTTG
>CM040979.1:26812966-26827809 GCA_022985145.1 Pangasius djambal
CTTTCCACTAGATGTTGGAGCGAGGCTGTGGGGATTTGTGTTCATTCAGCTACAAGAGCATTAGTGAGGTCAGGCGCTGATGTTGGGATGTCGAGGAGGTCTGGGGTGCAGTCGGTGTTCCAGTTCATCCCAAAGGTGTTCAGTGGGGTTGAGGTCAGGGCTCTGTGCAGGACACTCGAGTTCTTCCACTCCAACCTTCTCAAACCATGTCTTCATGGAGCTCGCTTTGTGCACAGGGGCATCGTCACGCTGGAAGAGGTTTGGGCCTCTTAGTTTCCAGTGAAGGGAAATTGTAATACTACAGCACACAAAGACATTCTAGACAATTCTCTGCTTCTGACTTTGTGGCAGTAGTTTGGAGAAGAACCACATATGGGTGTTGATCATCAGGGGTCCACATACTTTTGGCCGTATAATGTATCTAGGTCATCTGTTGTGACCCAAAGTTTAACTAAACAAAAAGAAAACATTTCTTGGTTACATAAGTATGACCCCAAGGGTCAGTACATGTTAGAACCACTTTTGTGCTGAAATTACAGCTGCACATCTTCTTGGACATGTCTGTATTAACTTGGAACATCTGGATCCTGATGTTTTTGCCCACTCTTATTGGAAAATTGCTGAAGCTCTGACAAATTGGATGGTGAGGTCTGGTCTTTGACTGGGTCATTCTAACACATTCAGGTTCTTGGTTTTGAGCCACTTCAGTTGTCCTGTTGGAAGACATGCTCGTCTCAAATCTCCTGGAGATTAGAAAAGGTTTTCTTCTAGGATTGCCATGTATTTGATTCCATCCATCTTGCCCTCATCCCTGACCAGTTCTCCAGCACCACAACATGATACCACCACCACCATGCTTCACAGTGCAGATGGTGTTCTCAGGGTGTTGGGTTTCCTCCAAATGTAGCACTTTGTGCCAAGGGCAAAAAGATCAGTTTTAATCTCATCACACCAAAGAATCTTTTTCTCATGTTTGCTGAGTCTCCAACATGCCTTTCGGCAAACTCGAAACAGGATTTTTGTATGCACTTTTTTCAATAATAGAATTCTTCTCACCACATTTATATAAAATCCTGCTTCGTGGAGTTTTCTGGCTATGCTTGTCCTGTGAACAGCTTCTTCCATCTGAGCTGTGGATCTCTCCAGCTCCTTCAGGTACCCTTGAATTCTTGATTGCTTCACTGACCAGTGCCTTACGTACCTGATCACTGACTTTTGGTGGACGGCCTCCGCTAGTCAGAGTTGCCATTGTGCTTTAATGATGCTCCACGAGATATTCAAAGTTTAAGATTTTTTTTTTTTTTTTTTTAAGGAATCAACCTTTTTGATACCTTCTTGAGCTTCATGCTGCTGTTTGTTTAGATATGCTCCCTAACAAACTCTGGGATCTTCCAGGAACAGGTGTATTTATATTGCGATCACATGGCACTTCAATTGCACACAGGCTGACTTAATTCAAATGATTATGTAACTTTTTAGTCCAATTAAATCTATTTCACTTCCAGGTTGTAACACTACACAGGTTCAAGGGGGGGGTGAATACTTATTCAATGCACTGTATGCGCAACATGTTTGGAGTCCTCAAGAGCTCGTCTCATGCTGTGGATCCTCTTGACAGTTAAAACCAAAGAGTCCTGACAAATCATGTAGGTGTATAAATCATGTAGGTGTATATTCTGTACTGTGAGAGTCTTAGTCATGTCCACAAAGTCTTATAATTAGGACCTGTCATTCGTGTCAAGGCTGGCACTTGTCCAGGAACACATAAACATCGGTCTCCTGCAGATCAGAGAAGGAGGAAAGAGCTTTTAAGTCTCAATGAAGTCTGGATACAAAAAAGACCTTGTGGACAGTTTCGAGGAAGAAGCTTACTTTGCCTTGAGCTAGGCTTCAGCTGTCTGGAAATGCCAATGTAAATGGCTTTAAGATCTCAGCAGGACAGATGTTGTCGAAATCTCCTTTTATTATTTGTAGTGGGTGAGATTATATCTCTGTCATAGTCAGGTTTAACATTATTGACCACTTTAAATATGAACCAGCCCAGATCCATTAAAAAAAACAAATAATTATTTCGTTAACGCTTAAGCCACAATTGCACTTGTCTGTAATGACTTCAGTTTTGAACCATATATGAAAGTGCAAAGTAGACAGAAATGTGCATAAAAACACAGAGATGTGGCTAATGCATTGCATCCAGACAGTCAGAAGAGGATTTCTAAAAGGGAAAACATACAAAAAAAATCGGTGTAAATGTCAGGGAAATGCCCACCAGTGGCACGGAGAAAGACGTACCATCAGACACGAATTTATTCACCCATGTTTTTTGGTAAGTGTTGATACCGTAATGAGTAACCTACTTCACATTAGCCATTTAGAGACATCAGAGAACATTTTGTCTTCGCCGCTAGCGATGAACTCTTCCTGAGTTTTATGGTTGAGATGTTTTAACAGAGAGCGTAGTATACTATCACTGGGTATCTTTTTTTTTTTTACCAGCACGACTAAATAATCATGCTTTCAGACCCTTACCTTACATATCGGAAGTTGCTTTTGTGATATTTCATTGTATATTATTATTATTCAAATTTGTACTTCTGTTCGATTTAGACACTGTTGTTGTGTCTTGTGTCTGAGTTTTGTATCCCGGTTAAATAAAGGTCACATACCTGATACTTCCATCAGTAACGATGCATCTTTTATAAGTAATATTGAAATTATATTATCGTCTGAATCACGTTTCACATATAATTCACCTTCACACAGTGTTCAAGCTTTGGGCCTCTGATCTGTGCCGAGGAAAAAAATGATGCAGCTTAGAGATGGAGCTTCCGCCATGTCATTTCTGTGATGTCCTTTCGTTTATTTTCACGATTAACAGCGTCATACGGAGATCCCGAACACGTTGAGGAGGTTGGAGATGAATGTATGATGATTTAAACGTGCATTTCCATGCTGATGAAGCTTACTTTTTAGCAGCAAAACTAAAGACGCAAACCTCGGACGTAAGACATGCCTTGCCCGATCGACCGATGTGTGTTGGGGTTAAATTGTGCGTGTGTTACTTCTGCATTAACTATCTCTTCGTCTCTGCAATCTTTTTGCTTTAGAATATGTTGCATGTGGGTCAGGCTTCAAAGACTGAATTTTGAAAAGAAAAAAAAAAAAGCATAAATAAAACAGATGTAAAAAAAAAAAAAAAGCTTAATCTTGATAGCTAATCTTGATGAACATATCCTCCATGCCTGGTTACTTGCGGGTTTGGATGGAATGCAGGAAGAGGAAGGGGTGTGTGTGTGTGTGTGTGTGTGTGTGTGTGTGTGTGTAGAGGCCAGGATGTACACAGGATATCCTTTGTAATACCTAAGACTGAGCTTTCTAATAAAGAGAGAGAAGAATGACTTTATGAGCTCCAGGAACAAAAAGTGTGTAGGGGGGTGTCCATGATTTTTTTTTTTTTTTTGGCGAGACTGAAGCATGATCTTGTGGGTAAATGACAGGCTTTGTTAGAGCCTTCATCTCAAGCTGTGGCTAAATTGCCTCACAAAGTCCTCCAAGGTCTCGACGGCGTATTTGGACATCGCCTTTGTGGTGCTGTGTCTTTCTGGGTCATGTCGGTCGTCCTTGTGGTTTCAGCTTCCTTTGTAGCGTCAAACAGATATTAAAGACATTAAAATGAACGCTACATCACACACTGAGTGGGTTACGTTTGATGTAGTGTAAGAATCTTTAAAACTTGTAGATCCCTTTTAAAATAATGTTTATACCAGGAATATCACAGTGGACTTCCTATCTTATTCTTTATTTTTGTAATATTGTTCAACTTGCTTTATTCTATTCTGTACCACAATGCTGTTGAATTCTCGATTCTGATTGGTCAGGAGGTGTCAATTAATTTTCTGTAACAGCTGCTCTGACAGTAGAGCTGGCTGTATTTCAAGTCACGGGTTTGTTCTAATATGTTATTGTTATAGTAACAACTCATTCACAGGGACTTGTGTAGCAGGTGCACCATCTAATCTAACACTGATTTTTTTTAACAAATGCTGTTATTTAACAAAGTGGTACGGTATATGTTGAAAGAATATGTAATATGGTAACAAAGAAAACAGCTTCAGGATGGCAAGAAAAGATGTTCAATGTGGTGAAGTTTTCTGTGATGAGACATTTGTTAAATATTTATGGAAGGAGTCTCCAGTGTCAGCACTTCGAACGAAGATGCCCGACACATAAAAGTTAATTGGTAACATGAAAAGAGAGGTTGGCGAGGACACAACTCTTTACAGCTACTATAACATAAGCGATAACAAGGACTAACTTATCTAAAGGATGTTTCAGAACATTAAATGTAACTATAAATGGTTCAATTTATGATGTGTTGTTCTGTAATCGTTGGCAAACTGCTGTGGCATAAGAAGATTAAAACACTTCGGGATGTGCTGGTATTGGAAAATGTTCAGTTATAGGGTGGTAACAGTAACCACTTCATCACACCGCCCGGGCATTTATTATTTTCCTGTTACAGCACATCCCGACGTGTTTTATTCCATAATAATTTTATTCTTCTCTGTAGTAATGGTGATGAGAGGATAAATAGATTTACAATAAATAGGTTAAATACATAGAAACCGTCTGACTGGTTTTATAACACTTGTTATAATCTCCCCCTTGCTTTGGTTAGCATCGTAAATGCAGCACTGGTGTGTTTAATGTTTTAATTAAAATACCAGCAGTGACATCATGGCACGGTTTAGGCCAATGAAAGCCCAAACACCCTGGAAAACAGGGATCTGTCTTGAGAACAGTTTCACATTCATGGAAAAAATCTGACCAGTCTCTTGTGCCATGTCCTTGGTTCAGCTTCTGTTTTACACATGTTCACAATTTTAACGTGGTTTAGCTGTGGTCTGCAAACCTTGTGGAAAAGGAAAAGAGTTTAAAGGCACACCCAGGTGCAGTGTGTGTTATGGCAGGAATAATCTGACAAATGAAAGGAAAAACAGAACATATTAAGAATATAAAGGAACAAATATCCTACTATCCCACAGAGATGTTTTGTGTGTGTGTGTGTGTGCGTGTTTAGGCAATGACCAGGAAGATCTGTGTCTCAGTAGGAGATATTAGAGTCCTACCTCCCCAGTGTGTGTGTGTGTGTGTGTGTGTTTTCATTGCTGCTCCACTGCGCTCTAACTATTCATGGAATTTTCCTATTAGCTAGTCTGTCTGAAGAGAGACTTCACTTGTATATATACTGAACAGGAAGAAAGGGTCACACGGTTCAGACAGAGTAAAGAACATAATATTTTGCCTTTAGGAGGCAAGATTTCTCGGCTTAATATCTCTGATAAAGGCAAGTCTGAGCGTTAAGCAAGCATACGCACGTTCCACCGACAGTTTTGTGTTTCTTCAAACTCATCATTGCCGTATCTGAATGGTCAAGCAGATGTGTTGTGGGAGTATGTGTTAATTTGAGCATGATATTTTAAAAAAAAATGATCGATTAGCAGTTAAATACTCTGGAACAATATCAGTATCATGAATAATTAAAGCAGGTATAGTATAGTAGTAGTCCTACCTCCCCACTGTGTGTGTGTGTGTGTGTGTGTGTGTGTGTGTGTGTGTGTGTGTGTGTGTGTGTAAGTGTGTGCGAGTCACGAGTCACTGCTTGCTATTTCATTCATGCCATATGCCTTTTGTTTTGGTTCCCATTCTGTCTCAGCCCCTGTCTTACCATTGGTTTGTTACTCTAATGTGTTCACCTGTTCTGTGTTTCAGTACTTATGTTCCTTTGTCTCGTTCTGAGCGTTGTTTCTCTGCGTATCATTTATGTTTTTCTGCTCGTATTATCGTTTCTGGATATGGAATATACTTCTGTGATGTCGCCTAAATGTGTATTAAACCCCGCTATGGACTATGAAAATGATGCTTGGATGGCCAGAACCAATAGTTTGTGCATTTGCACCCTGACTCTATGAACAAATATTTAGTATATAAAGGGCACTGTCCTGGAGTCTTGGGTAGATGAACGACAGGTTTATTTAAAGACACTTGGCGCCGTTTTTGAGGTTATTATATAATTTCACATCAGTGCGATTTAGTAAATTGTATATACAAATGAAGGTTTTAAGATAGACAGTGGATGTTCCACAAACCTGCTCCATGTGAGGTCAGTTGTGAAGCTTAGTTTAGCGCGATGAATCCTATTGCCCAAGCCTTGTGTTTGCGTAGTACCGTTGCGCTGAAACCATACTCAGGAACAACTGTTCTGCACACTGAAAAAAAAAAGCGAATATATGGTTGGTCAGATTTAAGAAAACACACATTTACAAAAATATGGTTGGTTATATTCCAGAGCTTTGAAAATGCATGATCAAATGATGTTGACCAATGAACTTTTTCTTTCAATGTAGCAAAAGTATAGACGGTATAAAATCTGAACAGCTTTAATATGATATGAAAAGGCACTCGAAGTAAAAATCTGGCCTTAAGTTAGTACAAAAGAATTCTCAGTTATGTGACTTTGTATTAATCCACTGTTTGTACTTGAAGTATGTATTAAGCACGTTAGTTTATAGAAGACTATAGAGCCAATTTAAATCTTCTTTTATATAATATATTGTATTTGTTTTAATTACATATTCTTACACATTTATTCTGTTGTATATTGTTAATTGCCGAGGTATTGCTTTTATTTGCAGTAATGTTTTTTTTAATGCTCGTCGTATAATTTAATTATCAGTCATTGTGCAGCTGGAGTGAAAAAGGTGCTGTCTGTCCTTCTCTTCCACTCACTTTGCTATATCTTTACTTGACTGATAAAGCTGATGAGCCTTGATGCATATGAGCCTCGACTGACAATTTCAGGCTTGAATTAGCGCAAATAAGTTGCACTTGAACTTCGCTGATGGACCTCACTGAGCCTGGATTGAGCTGTTACACTAAGTCAAGCGAAGTTATTTCAAATAAGCCCCACTTTTATTAGCTCACTTCGTGGATTACTCCCAGATCTTCTGCATAAAGGAAAAATTAACCATCTATGTTGTTTAGAGTGAATCAAAGAGCTGCTGATTCTGTGACACTCCGCTGTTCCAGTAACACTCTCTCTCTTTCTCTCTCTCTCTCTCTCTCTCTCTCTCTCTCTCTCTCTCACTCTCAGCTGTCTGGGATGCGAGTGGAGGTTTCAGTGTGAGAGAGTGAAGCTGGCGAGTCAGTGGACGTGGCTGAAGCTCAGGCTGTCTGAGCTGGATTTGCACATTCAGCAGGTTTCACAGCTCCATCAGCACCTCCTCGCCAGCAAGGTAAAGAGAGAACACATCTCCACTCCCAATTCTGTGTATCAAATATGAAGGATTACAGTCTTAATATGGTGTGATTAAAAAAAACAAAGCCAGGTTGCAAACACAGATTAAGGTGCATATAGTAAATTTGTCCATGTGATGCCTAGTAGACCTTTTTCATTAAAAAAATTTATAAAATGAATTACTCTACTGCTGTAATAAAGTAGACTTAGACAGAAGTCTCAAGAAGAAACTCAATCCAAAATCCAAATCGTTAGACAAGCAAGGGACAAACACGGTAATGTGAATTGAAGAGGAAGAAGGAGAAAAAAAAACTTGTATGGCACAAATCATCAAACAAAAGGGCAATCCAACATGGAGTCACAAAATGGCAGAACGCAGAATCAGAGAAAACATAGCTCAGACGTTATCGGAAAAGTGGCAAGACTTAACAAAGACACACTGAAGAGTGTGTGTTTATGTGGTGAGCAAACCAGCAAATAAATAAAGCAAAGAAAGTAAGTAGGAAGTGAACAGTTGATTCGACCTCTGGAGATATTGACCTCTGTAGGTGGGGAGCGGTATTGTTCTGGGCTGTTGTGACAACCGCTAAAAAAAAAGTAAAAAAAAAAAACGTTTATAACTTGTGGTATATTGTTTTTGTGTTACTGTCTTATACCTGGAGTAATTCCTGTCAAAATTCATCTGATCTGAAAAATCCCATCGTCTCACAGACATAATCAAAAACTAAAGATAGTTGTATATTAAAGCCAGATATACAGTAGCTTGACTGTCAGGGATGCACTAATACACACCTCATTCTTGTTGTACGAAACAGAAAAGTTAATGCTCACCTGGCTGAAGAAGAGTAGCAGCAATGTGTTTCCACCGCTTCTCCTTCTCCACCCAGTTGTGAAAACGTTCTGATGTCATATGAATAAGACATTCATGCTCATGCCAGGGTTCTATAATGTTCCGTAGAGCATAACGATAATATCTTATATTCAGTAAAAAAAAAAAAAAAAAAGATGTTTTTTTCTTTTTTTCTGGAAGAGTTAACAAAATGGAGGCTTATCGGAAATGTTTGGCTCCCTGTTTTTAATATCACTTGTTCCTCAGCTGCAAAGAGTCAAACTTGCTAACTAGCTAACCTAAACTGTTCACTGAAAAATGACATCACACCAGTGTCGCTCATAAATGCCCGACTTGTTTGCACCTCGGTAAATAAGATAGCCAGGTGAAGGTCCGGTGTGAGCGCTGCTTTAATGTGTGCCTTTTGCTGCAGGGAGGTGTTGTTTTGGCCGAGGCTCAGCCGTTGACAGACCTGCAGATCCAACAGACTCTGCTGACTGAGACGGCTGGTTTGACGTTAACAGCGGGACACTCACGTGATCTCAACTCTGAGCTCGACACGGAGCCTAGCAGCCCCACACGCCTCCTCCAAAACATCGAGAGACAGGTGAGATTTAGGCATTTATTCTGGTATATTCTATATACAACTTCAAAAATTCTTTCATAGGATCTTAAAAAACAGATTACACCAATGAAATATGCACTTGTGGGCGTGGCCAATTTACCCAGTAGTCAACCTTGTGTTTTGTGCATGTCTCAAGGTTGGATAAGTAATAAATTCATCGGGTAACCCACTGGGAAAGTGGAAGCTCCAGTGTGCTGCCCAATTCTGTGTTTTTGTTGCCTGAACACCTAACTGATGAGGCAAACACTCATAATATTAATAATACCTTTTATTTATAGGCGCCTTTCAAGACACTCAAGGACACCGTACAATATAAAACAAAACAATAAAAATACAAGACATAGAAAAGACCAGCATTATAACAACACATCAAACAAGCAGATCATTAAAAGCTATTCTGAACAAATACGTTTTTATCTGAGCTTTAAAATGGGAAATTGAATCCAGTTGGCGAATGTGCAAAGGTAAAGAATTCCATAACTTCGGCGCTGCATAACTAAAAGCCCTACCACCAAAGGGACTCATCTTGAAGTTTGGACCGGACAATAAGCACCGACCCCTGTGGAACGCCATGAGTAACTAAGACAGGATCCGTATGTGTATTCTTAATCTGCACAAACTGTTTTCTGTCACTTAAATAAGATGAAAACCAAAGAAGCGCATTATCAGCTACTCCAATGCAAGCCAGTCGTTCCAATAGTACTGACTGACTAATAGTATCAAAGGCAGCACTGATAGCTAAAAGAATAAGAATAGACAAATGACCAGAATCAGCAGCCAGGAGAAGATCATTTGTAACCTTAACAAGTACTATGTTCGGGTCGAAAACCTGACTGAAAACGCTCGTAAATGTCATTACTTTGCAGATGTGATTCAAGTTGAGCTGCTACTGTTCTTTCATAGCTAACATAAAGCTAACATAAAGTAATAGCATATGTCTAACTAGTTAAGTGCATTAATGCAAATGTGATAATCATGTAGCACATTGTGTTTGCAACCCCGACAAAAGGATATCAAGTCGTTAGCTATAAGCTGTGATGTTCTCTCCTAAAAATATTATTTGAGTCTGACTGGTATCTTTATTTTCCCTCAACATCTTATGTTGAGCTAGATAAAGCAGGATTCGAGCTGAACTGTTATATCTAGGTGAATTCAGACTAGCTTAAACTGGACCAATCGGCTTGTGATACGTTGAAATCATGTCCGTGTGGTGCACAGTGGAAACGAGTTTAGCTATGATTATGTACTCGCACAAAATCCCTCATCACATCAGAGGTCCAGGTGGTGTGTGGAAGACGCAGGTGGGAACATTAATAAATAAAACTTAAAGATGACCGTGCCATGTGCAGACAGATGGCCTAATACATAAATGCATGTTTATGTAAAATACCGTATGATCTCCTGGCTTCGTTTTTTTCAAACCTGGAGTATACTAGAACGAGTTGTCACTCAAAAATACGCCAAAAGACCAGTATTTGTTTTTTTTCCTCCCAATAAAACAGGCAGACAAGCCAATTGGCATATAAATCTGGAAGGATTGACAGTTGTGTAGGTGTTTGAACCTTTTTGATGTTTTGGCTGGTGCTCTTGACTCGACCCGACTTTCCAGCGTGACAGATACACTGATGCGGCACTCTCACGTTCTGTCAAAGTTGGCAGAGAAAGTTTGATTAATTAATGCGAAAGGAAGTCCGTGTATGTTCAATTTAGCTAACAAACACAGATCTAACGTCAGTTAACTGCTGTATATATTTTATAGGGATTCAATCACCAGAAATTCAAATGAAAATGACCAAAAATGGCACTTTTGTTTTTCATCTGAAAGAGAAACAAGGCTAAAACAAATCAAGAGTGAAAATGTTGGCCATGTGGAGCCATTTCTATGATGCTTTCTGTGAGATTATATTAGAGATATGAGTTATATTAGATAAGTGATTTGAAAAAAAGGACTATATGGAAATGGTTTTTCACTGTTTACTGCATTTCTACTCGTTACACCTCTTCAGGATTGGCAAGTCTGCACTCGTCTGTGTTATATTGTTAGGAATGTATTTGCAATTTCACTATTGATAAAATAAAGTTTTTATTAGGGGTTTTTCCTGGGGTTTGTGCTGTAATGTGTTAAATGTGTTTGTGTGCAGAGTGCCCAGCTGAGTCAGATAGTGAACAGCCTGATGGCTCCTCTGAGTGACTCGCCCTCACGCTTTCCTGTAGCTAAAGGAGACAGCAGGTGCTGGAGAGGCTCAAGAAAAAGACCCTTTAACAGGTCAGGACTACATTCTGCCCTTTCTCTGTGTCTCAGCATGTTTCCGATTCACCCACAGGTTTTAAGTGATGTTCAGGTCAAGGGAAAGTAGTAGGAGTCAGTTCTTGACTGACTGTGTCACATTTGCAGATTTTTTACTGGAATCCATTCTTCCATCTACCTGTGCGGTGTTTCCTGTGCCGCTGGCTGCCACACAGCCCCAAAGCATAATAGATCCAACATCATGCTTAACAATCAGCAAGGTGTTGTTTTTATCAAATGATACTCCTTTTTTATCCAAATATACCTTTGGTAATTGTGGTCAAAGAGATCAATTTTTATTTCATAAGTCTACAGCATATTTGGCCAAACTGCTTCTGGTTTATCTCAATGTTGTTTTGAATACATCGGATGTTGACTTTTGAGATAAGGTCACAGGTAAGTTTTCCTTCTGATGACTCTTCCATGCAGATCATGTTCGTCCAAGCAAGTCCGCACAGTAGTTACAAAGCAGTGCGCCACCACCCATGTGTCAGCTAAACCTTCCTGCAGATCCTTAGTGTCATATGGTGGTTTTGCTTTGCCTTTCTGCCCAATATATGCGCAGTTCTATCTGAGAGTTCCTTGTCTGAGAGTGCCTTGACTTCCACAGTTCCCCTTTAACTGCTGTTTCTTAATGATATCTCAGACATTGGAAACGGTGAGCTGGAAACTCTTTGATATCTTTTTTTTATAGCATTTCTCCGGCATCAATTAGCTTCATTTTTCAGATCTTAGTGATAAGACTAATACTGCCGCTACTGCTGCTAATAGTAATATTAATAAAAAATAATAACAATAATTTAAAAAAAACACAAAATATGAGAAAATGACAGCGGTTAGGATGTCTTTCAGTTTCTTTCTTTTCGTCAGGAGGTTTATTTGTGTCTGGGACACTTGTGTTTAGTCTCCTGAGAGAAGTCATGAAGGTGTGATGTTCAGATAAGGAATTCTTTGAGTTCAGTGAACTGGATGTTCTCATATACTGTCTAAGCCGAATGTAAACAATGTGGTCTAAACACAGGACAACTGGCAGCTGTAGCTCAGCTGAAGCTCTGGCACATTATAATTATTACTGTACATATTCAGTATAACATAGACACTGTATACGGATTTTATAAGTCAGGAAAAAAGACGACAGGGCATGCTGATAAAGGAAAATCATCAGTTCAAGGATGGTGAGATGCAGCCTGATGCAAAGCAGAGTTACTTTTACCACCTCAAAGTTGAATATTTTCCTATAACAGCACGTCCCATGGTGTTGTACTCCTCTTAGAGTACAGCAATTTACCAATGATACAATTTTTTTGTTTATTAAAGAATGACACCTCATGCTTTTTATCCATCTATAGTTACATTTCATGCTATGAACGTCATTTAGTTCCTGTTGTAGGAGCTATAAACAGCTGTTCCCTCACCAGCCTCTCTGTTTTTATTTCTCTCGAAGTTAATAAGACAAAAACTCGGCTTGTCATGTCACTGTGACTTTCCCATGGTGTAAATTTTACTGACTGTTCCAAAACGCAGAAACCAGAGGCTCCTTCCATGAATGTTATAGAACCGTCTCCTTTCAGGATATCAACCACTGTACGGTTTTATTTATTAAATAACAGTGCATATTGTAATCCATGTTTTATTAGCAGCAGATTTTGTGGATTTGTTATTTCTCTCCGTCTCCTCCATGTAGCCGTGGGAAAGATGTGTTCCTGCACGCCGGCTCCACGTTCATAGGCAAGACAGATCAGAAGAAGAGGCGTGTGTGTCGCCGAGGTCAGCTCCTGTCTCAGGTGGACGTCACTCGTGTGTGCGCACGGACTCGCCCTTTGCTGACTTATCACAAGCCCCGCCTCTTCATCATGGATCAGTCGCCAGTCACACAGCAGGTCACACAGATTTTCTCCATCTGTGTCTGTGTGTATGTGTGTGTGTGTGTGTGTGTGTGTGTGTGTGTGTGTGTGTGTGTGTCTGTGTATTGCAGCACCTAGAAAGCTTACTGAAATGCATTTCCCTCAGGAACCTCACTGACCTTCAGCACTACAAGTCTCAGAGGACTAATACAGAGTCCCGGCATCTTCGATAGCGTAAAATGAATGCAATAAATAAATAAATAAATAAATGCAGAAATGTACACAGTGTCCTCTTGCCATGGTTGGTGTCTGACGTTTGTTTTTTATTTTTTCCCTGGACCTACAAGATTAATGTAGCTAAAGCAATGATTACAGCTGCAAAGTTAGCGTAGTGCAAAGTGCATGTCTAAATAATCACACCGTTGTTTTGAACCATTTCTGGTATTTTTATAGCATAAAGCTACACTCTATTGTTTTCTGATGTTTCCTTTCTTATCTCTCTGTTTCACTTATTAGCGAGCAGACTCGACAGCCTCCTGGTGCTCAAGCTCTGTTTCCTGTGATCCCATGAGTGTGTATTCAGACCCAGTTTACTCCAACAGCACGAATAGTACAGCCAACACAATTAACGGTATGCTCAAGCCAAACAGTGAGTTTGTGTGTGTGTATGTGTGTGTGTGTGTGTGAGAGAGAGAGAGAGAGAGGGAGAGAGAGGGAGAGAGAGGGAGAGAGAGTAAAAAGTCTGATTAGGCAAAAGAATGATTAAGCTCATATTACATTATCACAGTGAAAGTGTTCCTTGGATTTTAGGAGATTAACACGTGAATTATCTCCTGCTTGCTGTTGAGCTCACATCCATTTAGCTTTAATGGTGTTACAAATGTCTCAAAGCTGCATTAGAACCTTTCTTAGAAACATGAAATTGAATTAGATGAATCCTGCAGATGCTCATTATGTTAAATTTTGATGCACACACACACAATGGTAATAAATGTGCATATTAAAATGGTCTTCTATGGGCTTAGAGCAACTGGACTGCTGAATAGATGGAAATTCACAGGCACTTGATCCTCCTTGTGTTCACATGACAGTCATCAGGCTCTGGAGTTGCATTGTCAGGATCCAGCAGGCTAACGATGTAAGGAAGGCACTTTAAGTAGATGATGAGTAGCGTTAGAGACCTAAAACTGATGAAGCCACACAGCTGAGTGGGAAAATGCCTTCAGGATGATTACATTTACATTTAGTTATTAGTCCAATGCTGTAGTCCAGAAACAAATGTGCAAGTGGTTGAAAACACAATGATAGTGTGAACAATGAGGATTCAATAGGTGAAAGATTAGATGCTAAATGTTTAACAGTTTGACTAAAAAATGAACAAAGTCAGAATCTTAATGCAGACCTGAGAAACTGCTTAAAGAATAAACCTTGCTGCAAAGAAAGTTATCCTAGATAGCTAGAAGAGACTATTTTAGTGCAGGTGTAAGCATGAACAGCATAACGCTGGTGAATTAATAATTTGTGGAGCATAAACCGATTTTGGTCAGGAATGAACACACCTGTGTTGACATTAACAATCCACTGGCCCAGTGGAATTTTCCCTGTACTTTGAACCAAAACTGTGCTTATGCAACCAAGAAACGATGTTGTAGTTTCAAGACCAGACAAGACCAAAACAGCATTTTTCTGACTTTAAGCACAGGTGTAAAAGTCCTGTCTCGTTTCTAACAACCCAGATCTGTGTATGTTCATTATTATTGTCATCCAATTTCAACTTAAACAGGCACCTAAATACTATAAAACATTAAACCTAATAAAACCTAAATACTGTAACATTTGGACATGTTTTTTTTTTTCAGTAACATACACCATATTGCCAAAGGTTTTGGGACACCCCTCCAAATCATTGAATTCAGGTGTTCCAATCACTTCCATGGCCACAGGTGTATAAAATCAAGCAC
>CM040979.1:26827909-26843864 GCA_022985145.1 Pangasius djambal
TGGTTGTGACATGAAGCGGCCTGGTTTATACTTTATGCATGATTTTGTGTGTGTGCGCAGAAACAGCTTGCAATGCAATTATTATTAACACAATAATTATTATTTACACACTCCACTGTGTATCTTATGTACATCTGGAAGATTTAAAAGCAACATTCACTAGATGGTTTCCAGTCGAACTGTAAAATGTTTAGCGATTTAATGTTTAGCGACGTTAAACAGCGACATTAGATGACCTCCGTCTCTCTTAAAAGTTTGCGCTGTCGTCGTGATTGTTGTCATGGGCCTCATCTCAAAGCTTTGACCTTACATTCAAAAGTATTTGCCAGTCTTGAAAATCTAGAAGACTGGTATACAAAACAGACATTTTGGTACATTTGAAGGTGACATGAGAGGGTTTTAAAATTCAAACACTAACTATAATAGGAAAAGCGGTTAGTGTTAGTACTCAATAACGGTCTAGAACAGTACATAAGTACTTGATTTGAGACACAATGCTAGTACATTTGGAGGAGGTTAATAAGTAGGGAAATTTCAGTTTTTTTGAACCACAAAATGACTAAAATAGAATCCATTAAAATAGAAAAAAAAAAGCATGTGTAAATTTAAACATGGCTTGTCTGAATGTGACTTCCAGTAGCATAATTTTAGCACACAAAATCTATCTTCAATATTTATAATATTAATTTGTAGAATAATTGAATGAAACAAAAGAGGAGAGTAAATCAAGCGAACGTACATGGGGTCATGACCTCTAGTTTGGGAACCCCTGAAATAAGAACAAATCGCTTAGTTGTAGCTATTAAATGTCAGTTAATGTGTGATTACTCAGAGAACAAAAAATAATGTTTGTGCTTTCTTTGCTTTTTTTTGACATGCACATAGTTTGACAGGAAGTAATTCCTTCTTCTAGAAAACAGTGTAATTATTGGTGCAATGTGGAAATGAAGCCAACTAATTGAAATAAAAGCTTGGGCTAGAAAATGATTCGATTTTTTTTTTTTTAAGTCTTTATTTTATTCTCAATCTTGACTTGGCCTCCACCTCCTTAAGACTCGGTCTTGTCTCCATCTCAGCTAGTCCTGGTCGTGGTTTTGACTACACCTCTATCACAGAGGCTCACATCTAGGCGAAGCAAACGGGAAGACGGAAAGCATACTGTAAATTTTTTAGACAGCTCTCAACTCATTTCTGCCTTTGGAATCTTGATGTGAAATCTATAAACGAGATCTAATCACGTGTCATTCGGACAGTGTTACTGTTGTTGAATGGAATAAGATGAGCTGGTTTTAAACCACACCCACTTTAAAAAAAAAACAAAAAACAAATGCACTGAAAAAACCAAGAATGTAAATTCCACACTCTCACTGGGATTGATATTGTGGGGTTTTTGTGGTTGTGTTATGATCATGAAAAGGGCTCACTGTTTATAGTGAAAGCTGTGAGTCAAGCTGTGCACAATGTAGTGTTATGACTGCTGCTCGTTCAAAGCTATGGATTCAATTCATGAGCCTGATGTTCAACTGTCCTACTGCTTCTTTAATTCCACCTGGCAGAAATGGAGAATGTTTCCATGGTTTCATTCAGCACGATCTCTTAAGGATAGCAGTTCAAACTGTTAGCAATGTTTGCCTTTTTTCACAAGTTCTATATCGTGAGACTTACATTATAGCATGTCTCACCCAGACCAGACCAGAAACTGAAGCTGTTTTCTCATCCTCTTATGTTACAACCACATTAGTTTTATATCAGGACATTCTGCCTGGTGTTTCTATTGAGTTTATGCTGTTTTTTATCCTTTTCCACAGAGAGCTCAGCGTCCCACTGTGTCCATACGGCTTTCTTCAAAGAGGACTGGCTCCATCAGTCTCGAGCCATCGTTCTGTCACCCAGCTTCACCACTGCAGAGAAACACGAATCCTCCATATTCAGTAAGAAACAGTTCAGATCAAGCGAACTGAAGAATAGTTTGATTATAAATTCAATTTACACCAAATCCTCGCACCCATGCATAGAATCTTATCGTAGCCTGTTGGTGTGTATTTTGCATGAAAACCAGCTTGTAATAGCATCAGAAAGCAAAGTTTTTATCAGAAATGTAGTGCTGTTTCTCAGTAAATCTCTATTCACTTGCTGTACTGACCAGATGCGTTGCCACACACGTAAAGTCACGTACCAAGTATAAACTGGCTTTAAACTTTATTCATGTATGCTATAGTCTCCTGCCTGTCACTTTTCATCCCCGAGTTTGTACAGTGCTGATTTGGTAGCTAAAATATTCCTTACTTGTTAGCTACATCAGTGCTATGGCTCAAGTGAAAACCAAAAAAAACAAACTTCAGACACCAAATATGTCGACTGCATTAAGAAAGCAGGAAATGGTGTACGTTACAGGGGTCAAAGATTGAATTAGTTTTGAATAAGTTGAAGTTAAAATGACTTTAAAATAAAGTGAACCAAGCAAGAACAGTAATTAACATTAAAACATCTTATATAAGATATTGATATTGTTCTCAGTAGACAGAATTTACTAGGGTTCATTTATACTCCACAGAATATGGTAAATGTGACTCTAAAAGCGTGTTAAGGTCAAGATAAACCCAGTGTTAAGTTAATGCTGGGCTTTTACATGATTTTGCAGCTGTTCTCTTTGGCCTGGCACCAAGAAAACATATCTCTCTCTCTCTCTCTCTCTCTCTCTCTGTTGCATGCGCTCACACATTTAAACACACACTCAGTCACTCATTCAGCCACTCTAATCATTAATCATTGCCTGTTTCTGATGGAGGTCTAATGATCTTTAAACCAGAGAAACAGCCAGGAAAATATTGTTGATATGAAAGTTAGTGGCACATCTGCACACCCAATGAGCATCAACTGACTAGAAACATTCCTGGACATCTGTTACTAGACCAGAAAAAAGATACTGTTAGCCAATGGTCCTTTAAACTATTTATACCTCACAAGATGCATATTAGGGAAAAGGAGTGAAGCTGGGGTGTGGCTTAAATCAACACAGTAGGTAGAAAAATGTAACCCGTCATCAGTTCTTCAAACGGAATGTTTTCATCAGTGCTCGGTGTATATACCGTTTTTACAATCAATTCAGCTTGTCATGTTACAGAGAAACCGCAAAAGTGTGAACTCCTCTATCCTGGAGACTTTCCTGTGGAGGAAAACTTACTGCCTGTTACGGAGATCTGACACTGCGTATTCCTTCCGTAAACATTAAATAAACGCCGAACTTCTTCGTTATATAACAACATATTTTTTTCAAAATTGTTTGTTGAATGTCCACCGTACACGTTCTTGTTGTTACACAGATGTAGAAACAATAATGTATTAGAATGAGCACAGTAAAATAAAGCTGTTGTTTGTCTCGTAGTCAGAGCTATTGTCGGAGCTGCTGTTATATTATAAATAAGGAAAAACACACTCCAGACCGTGCTGTTATACAAAAATAATGTATGTCAGGGGGAAGGGTGTGATGCAGCATGACGCGTGTGCGGAGAGCCGCCACCCTTCGAAGTATTCATGTGCGAAACATCTTAACACATCGTAAGAGCACATCTTAACAGTTTATATTTAGATTTAATGTTGTGAAACATCTGAGAGACAAATTAGTTCCTGCGTTCACTTACGTTATAGCTATTATAAACAGTCATTCCCTCAACAGCCTCTCTCTTTTCTCTCTCTTGCTAATCTCTCTCTCTCTCAAAAAAAAACAAAACAGCTTTTTAGTCATTTTACCGAGCAACAAGAAAGCGTAAGCTCCTCTGTCCTGGAGTCTTTCCTGAGCTGATAAACTTTGCAACCGTAAATGTTAAATAAATGTCTCCTAACAAATAATGTCACCACATCACTGATTATATGTTTTACTTTGTTAAAAAACAGCACCTCTCAAAAATCCGCTTATTATTAGTCTTATATTCTGCGGGTCATCTGCCAAACAAGTTCCCATGTATGAGCTGTTGCGATAGAAGCTATAATGTATTAGAACGAGGGCATTAATATAAACCTATCATTCACGTTACAGCCAGAACTGCTTTCAGAGCCATGCTGTTATACGGAAATAATGCACATGTTCTGACCAATCAGATTCAAGAATTCAACCACACTGTGATATAAAAGAAATGAATCAAGACCCATCAGAATCGATATTTCAACAGCAGTGCGGTATAATAGTGAATAATAACTCTGTGAAATTTTGGATTAATATTGAGAACTCCTTGAATACAACAGGTGTTTGTGCTTGTACACACTTTACTGTGCTAATTATTTATAAGCTGTTTTAAAGGAATGATCTTTGGCTAAAAAAATATGATTTACAAAGTGTTTCGTTACACATCATGTAGTTGACAGTCTAATGCACGTTGTTTGCACAGGAATAGATTTTCGATGAGATATTTGCTCATCCAAACTATATTTGGGTTAATGGGGGAAAAATGTCTGAAGCTGATTTTATTCCTTTAGTATATAAGTAAATGTCCTGTTACAGATTGCACACATGAGCTCCAGGCTGCACAGACGCATAGCGAAGCAACACCGTCTCAGGAGACACCCACACAGACCTGCAGGCGGACAGTGAAGAGACGACGCCAGCATCGGGCAGATGTCGGTACGACTCGCTCTCTGTTCGGTCATTTACAGAAACATAGTCAGTAATTATACACCTACAGTGCGATCTATATGGTGGGTATAGCTGATATAAGGTACATCGAATGTAGCTATGATTCTGCTATAAATTGTTGTTCTGCAGACATGTGTGTGTCCCAGTCTGGCATGTTTTCTCCCAGTGCTGAGGATGGTACAGAGGACGTGCTCACACCCCACCACACAAACCTACACCAGAGAAAGTCACAGGTACACACTCGTTAATATTACTACTACTAAACTATACTCTATATTTATAAAGAGTACTGGATTAGGTGACGGGTCATGCCCATGCTTTTCATTAGTGTAAACTGACTCAGTTGTGCAAGGGGAGATGAACCCTGTGTGGTTTGTTCCTCACAGTTTCCAATACGCAGGAGAAATGGTGAAAGCGTCTACAACATAAACAACATAGTCGTCCCGATGTCTCTGGCTGCCTCTACCACAGTGGAGAAGCTGCAGTATAAGGACATTCCCACACCCAGGTATCACGGTATACAGTATTATTGAACTGTTCTTTTATAAAAATGGGTGACAAATTAGAAGAAAAGACAACATAAAGTGTGTTAGTAACTGGTCAGGACACCACCAGAACAGCAGAACAGCTTCAGCGCTTCCACAAGTCTCTGGGACTGTTCTCGAGCAACAAACACCATTTTTTCCAAAAGATAAACTGGTGAATTGATGAATGATGGTGGAGAGTGCTGTCTAACACGTCACTCCAAAATCTCCCACAATTGGAAGCCATAACATATATTTTTTTACATCATTCTTCATGCATCCTCATGTGCTGTGGATGAGGGCGGAGTCATACTGGAAGAGTCCACTCCTATCAGGATAGAAATATTTCATCATAGGAAGAAATATAATCAGTCAGAAGAACTTTGTATCGGTTTGCAGTGATTCTTCACTCTAAGAGGACAAGTGGAGCCAAATCATGACAGTAAAATAATTAAATGCCCCCCACATCATAACATAACTATTATTTGGCCAAAAGTTTATTGACACCTAACCATCAAACCCATATGTGGGCCGTCTTCAAACTGTTGCCACAGAGTTGGAAGCACACAGTTGTCTAGAATGTTTCTGTATGCTGTAACATTAACATTTCTGTTAAGTAGAACTAAGCGGCTCAAACTTGTTCCAGCATGGCATTGCCCCTGTGCACAATGACAGCTCCATGAATACATGGTGTGCCAAGTTTGGAGTGGATGAAGTCAAGTGTCCTGCACAGAGCCCTGACCTCAACCCCACTGAACACCTTTGGGGTGAACTGGAACACCGACTGTGTGCCAAGCCTGACTCAGTACCTGACCTCACTAAAGCTCTTGTGGTGGAATGGGCAAATCCCCACAGAAGAGTGGAGGTTATTATAGCAGCGACCTCCATATTAATGCCCATGGATTTGGAAGAAGCACATATGGGTGTGATGGTTCACATACTTTTCCCCATACGGTGTACCTTTTTCCTTTAAGTTGTGAATGGCCTGTGGGATTGCAGTCATACATTAAATTCAATATAAACTAATGGTAGATTAGGAGACAGCTGACTTTATCCTGCCTTTCCAAATGGACAGTCGTTATTAGGGATGCCATCAATAACGATACTGGTATCAGGTTTCAGTGAGATACCGTGCTCAATTACTTGTACTTGTTTTCTTAAAAACTGTGCTGATACCAACATCTGATACCAGGTGATACTGTGTGACATAAGCCGAGGGCATGTTGTCGTACTAATGAACAGACGACACAAAGTGACAGCGATCTGGACGTATTTCACGATTAATGATGAAAATCAAAGCAAAGCAGAGTGCAAACTGTGCTCTGTGAAAATATCAACAGGAGGAATTACAACATCGTTCTACAATATCAGTAACCTGATAAAACAGAGGTATTCGTGAGTGTGCAGACGTGTGAGAGTACCAGTCAAGGTGCAGTTCACGCCAAACGCTATAACATTTCAACATAAAACTCAAACACAAGGAGTTCATTGCCAGTAGCACATGGCAGCAACCAATGCTGCAGGAAACGCTGACTAGGCATGAAGAAAATGTCTATCACTAATGCTAGGTGAGTGAAAATAACAGCTGAATGATCAGCTGACTGCTATCAGTCATAACAACAATAAAACAATAAAACATACTTTACTTAAAGCTATATAGAAGTGCTTTTCTCGAATGAAACAAAACCCTCTCTTCTCCACTGCAACGCTACGCAGTCTAAGCTAACTAATGTAGCCAGTTAAAGCACTTCATTTAAAATCTACTCGCTAACGTTATAACGAGTAGCCTAAAACACATGCTTTTAATGGATGCTATTTAAACTGGGGAGCGTTCAATTCTTGGTACTGTGTTGATATATAATGCAAGAATAGCAACGATATTTTAAAGTGTACATGTTAAAATAGCAGGCCATGTATGGAGAATATTGAGATACGAGCACATGTCTAATAAGCATATATTTTTATATCTTCTGTGTTCCTTCAGCTGGAGGGTAGTGGAGCTTGCCCCGCTTGTAAAGAAAGAGGTGGAGATGGATGTCGATAAGGTACAGACAGTTACCTATACGCATGAACATTTATATTCCTGGCTCAAACTCTGTAATAAACATTGGCTTTTTAAAAATCATAGTCATGTGACAGAAACGGTGATGTCTTCGATGATCAGCTATGTTTGGGAAAAAAAGGAAATTATCCCGAGCCAAATCATGTAATCTGGATGCACTTTGCTCTTAGTCTTCATCAGAAATGAGGATGTGTGCGAAGTGTATCTTCTTCTTTTCCGCTCCCTCAGGCGGAGTCGCTGTCAGATGAGGTGTTTATTCAGAGACACCAGAGCTACGAGCGCAGCGAGAAACTCTGCTGGAGCTCCTGGGAAAAGGGCAGGAGATGCACACACAGGACTAGGTCAGAGAGAGAGAGAGTGTGTGTGTGTGTGTGTGTGTGTGTGTTTGAAATCGAAGCAGAGAGCAACTGAGGGTGCTTTCTTGCACTCCATCGCCAGCACGTTTTACATAAGGCTCGCTGCTGCCTTCTTTCTTCCAAAGCAGAGCTTCAGAAAAACTGAGTAATGTGCAGCATTTTTTTTTAACCTCCTGACCAATCAGGTTGCAAGTTGGGGGTGGGGAAAACAAGAAAAACAAACATATAGTAAGTGTTGGTGAAAAATGTGCCTTGTTAGTGACTGAATATGATGAAATTTACATTTTTATGATGTTGCAGTATCACTAAAAATAACGAATTTTCTGCCTCCAAAGCTACAGCGAAGACACACAACCAAATTACACTAATCTTTATTTGATATATTTTACTGAGAATAACAAATCTAATCCAGAGAGCAAACTAGATTAGTTAGTTAGTCCAATCTAGCAAAGACAGAGTGTGGGTTACATGAGCTGCTTTTTAAATAATTTTTTTCTTTCATTAAAAAAGCCCTGGTCAGCAATTTTTCAGTAAAAAAAAAAAATACAGGTATAACAATATACTTTAGTCACAATTTGATTCTCAGAATTTTTGACCAAAATTTACCTACTTTAAATAAACAGTGCAAAACATTGTGTATTTTTGTCTGTATAAAACTAAACAAATCAAAAATTTATTTAGTGTTTAATATTGTAATTGAATAAACAGAGTCTCTAATCCGGGGAAAATGACTGACTGAAACATAACGAGCTCCGTAGCAGTGTCTGAGGCGTCAGTTTAACCGGAAATAGAGCTCCAAAGTCGGCTAAAATGCCAGACTTCTGTGTTTGATTTCCCGACTTCCATTTTGTTTGAAAGCTACTGAAGAGCTCTTTTTAACTGTTATAATCTGGTTGTGTAACCATATAACCTTTACTGTGTGTCGATCATCATGATCCGGAGCTAGTGGTCACTTCACAAGTGCAGATGATTCCTGGTAATGGCGTAGGCTTTCCACAAAATAATGCGATCATGTGACCAGCATGTGCTCTATATATTTGAGCTCTATGGGTTGTGCAGATTGGGACCTCTGGTGTTCAAACAGTGCAATTGCAATAGAGGCATGATTAACAGAATGCTGACTTCCACTATGCACATTTTTCATCGTGATGCATCGTTAAACAGCTAGAAAAAAAAGTACTAAAATGCAACTTTAAAGTCAGGTACCAAAAGGTCACAGTGGACGAGCCTGCACTGATTTTGAGGCTTTGTGCTCAGCCGTAATGAAAAAGTTGTGTATGATAATAAAGCATAATAAACCATTTCACGTAATTAGGGTTCCACCCTACGTTCTGAGTTTGTGTTTAAGAATAGAATTTTTTTTGCTGATTTTTTTCTTTAGTTTGGTAGATTATTACAAGATAAGGGTGTGTACTGTATATAGAGTAGTTTGCCTTGTACTTTTATTTTTTTCTCTCCCAGCGTCTGTATCTTCATCTCCACTCCTGTCACGCAGGTTTTCCAGCAGTACGGATGTATTATCTGATTGTGAACCAATGTCATGGACGTGCAGCACACCTACAGACGCACCACAGGACAACATGGAGGAAAGAGAGGTGAGAATGATTATAGCATGCGCCGTACAGTGCTAATGCTAATGCATACTAGTTGAATAGGAATAGTGTGGTCATGTGTGTCTTTAGCGTTGTGTGTGCAGTGTGTGGTGTCGAGCAGTGTGTTGTGCGTATGCGTGTGTATTGTTGTGAGCTGTTAACTCTGAAGGACTCTTCAGCAGCACTGTGGATGATTGTGTTGCATCTGTCTGACGAATTGGCTTGATTGTCCTGAGCCTGGTGCACACACACACACACACACACACACACACACACACACACCTGCAGCCTCTGTAGTGTCAGATCTATTTTTACAGCTCCTTTATCTCCGTCATGCAGTAGTAAATGTCAAAAGGTGATGGCTTCCCTCCATACCATTTCTCTCTCTCTCTCTCTCTCTCTCTCTCTCTCTCTCTCTCTCACACACACACACACACACACACACACACACACACACACAAACCCTCTGCCTGGCATGAAAGTCAGCTGTTTGTGCTGGATACACTGACCTGCACAGACAAACAGCTTGTGCCACAGACACCTTGATTTACTGCTCTGTCTGAGCGCTTTCAGGCTCAGGGTGAAAGCTTGCAGAGAAAAGTGTAAGAAACAAAGAGAGTGAAGAGTCCTGGGAATAACAGTGATCGTGGTCAGAGTGCGTACAGGATACTTAGGCTGCGTTGAAAGCAAGTTTGCAACTTGTAATTTCACACCTACAACCGGTAAAAACCTCCGAAAACATCCCCTCAACTAGCAATTTCAACTCATCAGCTCGGGGTAGTCTTCACAGCTACCAGTTCCTTCCCTGTTTACGGGGTGACGTCAAATCAACATGGCCGCTCACCCTGTGAACAGTGTAAAGTCCCCCTTCTCTACTTTTCAATGAGTTTATAGAAGTAGATTTAGATCAGTTAATATACAGACACAGTACTTGGTTAAATCTGTAACACTGACCATAATAATCACTGTTTTGACAAGATAATCATCATTAGAGTTAACACTAACTAGCTTGTTGCTAAGCTAACTTGCTATTGATATCTGTTGTCTCTGAATTGCAGTTTAAGTCCAGAATGTTGCATGAATGTGTGAAGTTCACTACAGTAGAACAGAACCAATAGCCAATCAGGCCTGTAACTGTAAAAGTGCGCTTAAAGTAGCTGTTTATGGGCTTTAGACACGCAAAAGACACGCTGTCGACGTCAATGTTTTTCTTTTCCCACTTTGTATGTCAAACTTCCCGAGGTGGGAAACGATGTTATTACAACTCAGAGCACACCGCATACGCAGCATAACACTACACGCTTTTTAAAATCCTAAGCGATTATCCAGTATGAACTACAGTTGCTTGTGACCCAAAAAGTTTAAATATACGCCTACAGCGAAGTGTCGAACCTAACACTTTACACCTAATCTTAATGATGATTATAATTAGAAACTGATTGACACTGTTTTTATTTTAGACTGTTTTTTAACACTGAGCAGCAAATTAACAGTGAAAGTGTCAGCCATGTGGACATCAGGCAGTGAATTTATAACAGGATTATGTCTAAAAGTGCTGTTATGTGCTTTTTTTAACTGGTTCCAATTACTTACTAACAGCTGTGTCCTCCTCGCTTTTAAAAATGGCTGCTACACCCCTGATTTGACGCTTTGCTCCCTAACTCAGTAGCAACCAATCAACCACCTTTGCATGATACTGTCTCTGCATTGCATATTTATTCACATATTTGTTTCCCGTGTCCACGTAGCCTCAGCCGCCCTGGGAGAGACGCGTGTTCCCGCTGTCTAAGACTGACGAGGAGACTCTGAGATGTGAGGAAGATGCACTTAAGGCTGAGGATGCACTCTGGCCAAAGAACGAGGAGATGGAGTCCAGTTTGTCAGACAGCAGCTGTAAGAACAGCGTCACCTCACTCTGTAATGCTCACACACCTCCTGCTGGACACACACGGAACAACAAGTGCAAAGTGACCTCAGCACCAACCCACACTGGTACGTCAGTCAAACTGTTCGTTTAAACCGTAATTTGTCATTTATTTTGATGGAATTAATCTGGGATTTTTTTGTTCACACAGACATCCTCTCACCTGTGCACTACAGGAGCAGAGGGCTACGGAGCAGGAAGTGACATCACGCTGATAAATCATCATTGCTGAACGATACTTTGAGATGCTTTTTTATTTCGCCTCTCTGCTACAGAGTTTTAACATGGTTTTATTATATATTTTATTAACATACATGGTTTTACTACATTTTTGTAGCATATTTTAATGTAATGTAATATATTTATTTTTTTAAATAGGTGTTTTTAAATAGGTAGTATGCTCTTCCTAAGCTGTAGTCTTAGCATTGGTTTAGGATCTCAGCTTTGCAATGGAGAAATGGCCGACTGTTTTCCTCCTGTTGGACAGTAAATCGACATACCTCATCAAATTAAGCAGACTCTGGACTTTTAATATCTTTTAATATAAAATCTTACTCAACAATACAAATACATTATAGATAATTGTGTGTTTGCAGCTTTGTGGTAACAGGTTGAGGAAGAAGCACATGTACAGGTGACGGTCAGGTGTGTACGTTTAGAGCGTAAGAGCTCCAGCCACACAGTCTAACACCAACCACTAAGACCATCACAGCAAACCATCACGGCGTTCCAGATTTCACTTTCGCGTAGCCTCATGGCTTTGCTTTCTTTTACTCACTGCAGCAGCGTGATGGATCTAGAGCAGGATCCATCCTGGCACAGCGCGGCTGAATTCTCAAATCTGATTGGTCAGAACTTGTGCATTATTGATGCGTCGGTGCACGACTTGGACAACCGCTTCAGCTTTGACTTTGAATGATAGGTTAATATTAACACGCTCGTTCTAATCCGTTATTATTTCTATAGGAACAGCTCATACGCACGTTCACATAATCTAAGACTAATAATAAGTGGATTTAAAAACAAACAAAGAAAATCGTTGATGCAGTGACTTTTTTTTTTTTTTTTGCTCAGGCAACTTTTTACTTAACATTAGAAACGCAGTCTCAGGTGTCAGCGCTTTGTAACAGTTACAGTTTCCCAGCTCAGGAAAGTCTTCAGGATAGAGGAGTTTGCAGTTTCCGGTTTCTCAGTAAAATGACAAGCTGTGTGTTTTTTTTTTTGTAAGAGAGAGAGAGAAAGAGAGACACTGGTGAGGGAATGACTGCTTATAACAGCTATAACGTAGGTGAGAACAGGAACTAACTCGTTAAATCTAACTATAAACCGTTAAAATATGTGACGTGTTGTTCATTAATTAATAAAACATTGTAAGTGTTGGCAAATTGCTGTGGTGTAAGCGGAATAACACACTCCAGACCGTGCTGTTATAAGAGATCATCCACCACACAAGTCACCTTCGTTTGTACAGCACATTTAAAGATGTCAAGTGTCGGCTAAAGCGCTGTACAGTAAAGTCGTCATTCCCAACAACAAAGAAATGAAATCAAAATAAAATGAAATAAATGAATAAAACAATAGAAAGCATTAAAAACAGAAGACTCGGTATTACAGAAATGACAAACTCAAACACCTGGGAGAAATACTTTTTTTAATCTACTTTAATATTTTAATGTAAGATTCAGTATTTGTTAACATAATAGGAACTTCTTTTTTAAATTCCAATAAATTAATTCCTTTTTTGGTAGAATTTGGTCATTTTCTACGTCTGATCTTCTTTTGTGGATATAAAAAAAAAGGGAATCTGGATATAAAATGTAGGACAAAAGCAATACTGTAAACACAAACATATAATAACTGAAAAAAATAATAAGTTTGTGTATGAGTGTGTTATGAGTGTGTTATGAGTGTGCTATGAGTGTGTTATGAGTGTGTGGCCACGCAGCAGTGCTGCTGAGTCACATATGAAATAAAACAAGCAAATACTGTATATGCACTCACCAGCCACTTTATTAGGAACACCTGCATGTTAATGCGATTATGCATTACTATCAGCCAATCAGGCGGCAGCAGTGCAATACATAAAATCATTCAGATACATAAATAATATGTGTATACAGTAAGGTATAATATATTTAAAAATAATACGATTCAGTATTTATATCTATAAGTGGCTATTTCCTTTTACGTGCTGAAGATGTGTGAGAGTTACAGATGAAAAATGTCCCGAAACCTGTTTGCTATAATGGAGCTGCTGTACATTTGTGTCAGTGCAGCTGGTGCTGTGTGTGTGTGTGTGTGTGTGTGTGTGTGTGTGTGTGTGTGTGTGTGTGTGTGTGATGAATGAACGAACACGTAAGAAGTCTGACTGCAGCAGGCCGCATGTTTTCCTCGGTGATGTCATGAGAATGTATGCGGGAAATGAGATCAGGTTACTGTTATGAAGCTTCATCTATAAATCTCTACAGGAAATGCTGATGAGGGAAAAGATACGCATTCCTCCTCACATTAGAGCCTGTGTGTGGGTGTGTGTGTGTGTGTGTGTGTGTGTGTGTGTATTCAGAGGTGACTGCAGCTGTAGAGTATCTAACACACACGTTTCATACATGTTGCCAATACACTTAACGAACTTAACAAAATCTCTGTGGTTTCTATAAAAGATATTTTTTTAACCAGAAAAAGAAATTCTATTTCTATACCAGTGTTAGCACTCCACTCATCTACTTGTCCTCACAGTTGATTTTAGAATGATTCATTCATCAACATTAAATCTATTTTCACTTCAGTTAATGGTTTCCTACATTACCCACAATGCCTTGCTGATAGTGATGCAGTGGGATTTAGCGCTCTGTTCATCTCTACCTAAAGAGAGCGATGCAGCGGCGCTTAGTCCGTGAGTCTGTCCAGCTCTCTCACCTCCTGACAGACCTTCTGTACACTCTGCTCGAACAGATCAGCTTCCAAAGCTCCGACGTTCATGCTAGTACCACTCGTAGATCGCTAGCTAGCTGACCCGAGTCTGTGCTGTAACTGTGCGTAGTATAGCTGCATTGCATCCTGGAACTTTGAATCCAGTGTTTGCACCAACATCTCCACTGCTTCAGTGCCGGATTTCTCATTAATTCGGTGCTGAAGTTGACATGGCTGGAAAACGGAGAGTGAGAAAAGAAGCGCTTGTACTGTTTTTTTAAGGAGCTAACCGTGAAACCAGACCGTAATTTCTTATGTTTTTCCTCCTATTAAACGCCACTCTGTGACATCGGCATGACACACAACCGCTGATGTTTCACCAAAATAACGAATGTACAGCACCTTTCAATAAGTTAGCGCCAGAATCACTAAACGCATTACAAATATTTCCATATAAACATTTAATATGTTGCATGGTGCACTTTTCCTTTAACACTTTACAAAGTGAAGTTTGTTAGATGAGACTTCGGTGGAGTGACGGATTGAGTCAAGCTAAATGTAGAGATTTTCAGATTAGAGCAAAATTCAGAACAATATTTTGGAATAACTAAAATCGACAAACTATTGAGTAAATTATCAAGGAAATAATAATAATAATACATAATACCAAGGTCTGTTGCTCTACTGGTTTTAAAATGTAGTAATAGTAACAACAACAACAATAAGAATAATAACTATTATTATTATTATTAATGAATTAATCAATGAATAATGCACTTTTGAATTGTTTCTAGTCAAATTTCAAAGAGCTTTACCTAAAAATAGAATAAAATTAGACAAAGAATAAAAATAAACAATACATATATATGGATAGAAGGATTTATAAATAAATAGATAAACAAACAAGAACATGTAAAATGTTTAAAATGTTTTAAAAAATTATAAAACAAACAATTGCAGTGAATATAAAATGGTAAAGATATTCATACAATCATTTTATTTTTATTTAATTTTAAAAATTAGTTCTTAATTTTTTACTTCTCTCTGATTTTTAGTTTGGCCCTTTTGTGATGGGAAATCAATAAAGGTATCTTAAAAACATTACTGAACCAGGGAACTCGCATACACACACACACACACACACACACACACACACACACACACGTCTTGTGAATGTTGCTGAATGTGAGTCCGACTCTTTCTCTGACTCTCAGTGAGGCGGTGCATGTAAAGATGCGAGCTCTCGAGTGTTAAATGTGCACTTCACCCAGCTCACTTGCTGGAGGATAAAAAGATCCAGACTTCGCTCGCTCGCTTCACCTCTTTAGCTGTATCTCCATGGCAACACAACCGATTCCATCCTGCTTGTGTGAGGAAAGTTTTGATGGAGTTTGAGCGTTAGGGGTTTTCAGGAACACCTCTGAGAAATCACAGGAAGACGACAGAGACTTCCAGCACATCAGGTGTGAAGAAAAGATTAGACACCAATCTCATAAAAAACGAGTCATTTTCTCTCTCACTCCTGATGTAATCCATCAGCCAAGACAGGTTTGAAATTATGGTTATATTTACAGTTATGTCACTTTGTCCAAATACCTTTGAGCCCCTGAAAATGGAGGTACGTTGCTTGAAATGGCTGTAATTCCTAAATGGTGAATGCTATATTTTTGTGGAACCTCTTAAAATAAAGCTGAAAGTCTACACTTCGATCACATCTTGATTATTTTATTTCAAATCCATCGTGGTGGTGTATAAAGGCAAAATCACAACAACTCTGTCATTGTCCAAATACTTCCTAACTGTATATATATATATACACTATATTACCAAAAGTATTCGGTCACCCATCCAAATGATCAGAATCAGGTGTCCTAATCACTTGGCCTGGCCACAGGTGTATAAAATCAAGCACTTAGGCATGCAGACTGTTTTTACAAACATTTGTGAAAGAATGGGC
>CM040979.1:26843964-26863471 GCA_022985145.1 Pangasius djambal
AATATACGTTTTTAGTTCTTTGGAAGTCTTTTGTTCTTTCACACCTTGTTCTCAGTAAGTGGGCGATGGACATTACTAATAAATCAGACATAATAATGAATCAAAAGCTTTAATCTTAGTGGAGGGAAAGAAAATAAAATAAAGAGGCAAAACCCCATGTCGTAACTTATAGGAGGCCCATACGGAATGCTGAGCAGCAGAATCTTTCTTTCTTTCTTTATTTATTTATTTGACACAGTTTGACTCGACCAGTTTATGTTCTGTGTTGTGTGTGCGTCAGCTTTTTTTTTTTTTTTTTTTTTTACCCAGGAGGCGTCTTCTATACGAGAATCTGGGGTTTATTTTGAGGTTCAGAATCATCACGTTTCTGATTTAGTGTTCGTGCATAGTGTTTTGGTGGAGTGTTATTTATTTATTTTTTCTGACAATAGCAGGTTTGCTGCTGAGAGTCAGTGAAACTATCCACACACACACACTCACACACACACACTCACACACACACACTCACACACACAGAGAGAGAGAGAGAGAGAGAGAGAGAGAGAGAGAGAGAGAATAAACTACTCTTTTTTTCACTGTGTGAAGTGACTCCTATGTTTGGCTTCTCTACATTTATCCACCACATCTCGGTATTTTTTATTTCGAGTTCGAGTCTTTCAGAAACTGAGGATCTTCTGGGATTTTCACACACGGCAGTCTCCAGAGTTCACGCAGAACGGTGCGATAAAAGAAGTCAGACTGACAGGAAGGCTACTGTAACTCACATAATCACTCTGTACACTCGTGGTGAGCAGAAAAGCACCTCAGCATCCGAGCCTGAGGTGGATGAGCTACAACAGCTGAGGACCACATCAGGTTCCTCTCCTCAGCCAGGAATCTGAGGCTATCATGAGCACAGACTCATATTCTATTCTATTCTATTCTATTCTATTCTATTCTATTCTATATTGTTATATTCTATTCTATTCTACTCTATTCTATTCTATTCTATTCTATTCTGCATTGTTCTACTGCATTCTATTCTATTCTACATTGTTCTATTCCATTCTATATTGTTCTACTGCATTCTATTGTATTCTATTGTATTCTATTCTATTCTATTCTACATTGTTCTATTCTATTCTATTCTATATTGGTCTATTCTACTCTATTCTATTCTACATTGTTCTATTCTACTCTATTCTATTCTACTCTATTCTATTCTATTCTGCATTGTTCTACTGCATTCTATTCTATTCTATTCTATTTGATTCTACATTGTTCTATTCTATATTGGTCTATTCTATTCTATTCTATTCTATTCTATTCTATTCTATATTGTTCTACTGTATTCTATTTTGCTCTATTCTATTCTATTCTATTCTATTCTATTCTATTCTATTCTATTCTATATTTTCCAGTTTGTTTCTATTCTATTCTACATCATTCTACTGTATCTTATTTTGTTCTTTTCTATTGTATGCTCTTCTATTCTATATTATTCTATTCTATGTTCTATTCTACTCCTTTCTATAAAGTTTACTCCACGTTGTTCAATTTTATTGCTTTCTATATTGCTCAGTTAAAATACATTCTATTCTGTTCTATTTTATAATTATATCTGTACTATTCTATTCTATTCTATTCTATTCTATTCTATTCTATTCTATTCTATTCTATGGTTAACATAACAGAGATATTTAATATCAATGTTTTATTTTACAGAATTCATCTTTCGGAAATGTGCACCTACTTTGGCGTAAATAGGTGGGCTTAAAAAAAAACTAAAGAATATAAATCAGCCAATTTATGTATTAAAATTGAATTTATTAATATTATTGTTATTTTAGACACAGTGAGGCTCCTGGGAACCAAAAGGCCCTTTCTGTTCTCAATATTCTGAATATTCTCGATCATATGATCTGATTTAGACCTAAAACATTAATAATCTGTCAGTTTAGGTTCATTTCTATAGTATTGTATAGATTTATATCCAAACACACACACACACACACACACACACACACACACACACACACACACTCGTGAAGCGCGTGTGCTGTATAACGCTGAATAAGTGAAAGGAAAAGGATGAGTGTGTTCACAGGGGGCGGAGCTTCGGCTTCCATAAAGCCCCGTTAACGCTGTTAGTTACCGTAAGTCACTGAGAATAGGCTCATATTGAATCCTTGTCATACTTCTGTATACTGTTACACCAGCAAATATTTCACTGTAATACACTGGCTAGAGGTTTAAAACGTTAAAATGTTAGTGGCAAAGTTCTCCAGTTTCTGTCCGTACCTGCTCAAGTTCAAACATTAATATCTACAGAGCTACAAAGTGCACGCTGTTCACGCCGTAAATAAGGCACATGGGCTTTCACGTGAAACTAATAATCATATCTCATATTAATTTAGAAAACAGTAATGATAGGCAAAATATTTAACAAATTATATAAAAATGATAAGTGGTACCAAAATGCTTTTTCTTTGCACAAAATAAAACATCAAATGTTAAAAAAAAAAAAAAAAAAGACCCAAGACCACCCCAGTTATAATTTTTGGCTAGTGAAACTCCTTCTGATTATAAAGGATTATAAAGGTCATAGGTCATTTTGCTTTCTTAAACATATAAAACAATAAGCAAGCAAATAAATAAATTTATTAAAAATTAAGGTAAATAAAAATAACTATTACAAAGAGTTTGTTAAACATCAAAACTGAAAAGATTTTAAAATTAGTAGTAACACCAGTCTAAAAAATAAAGCATTGGGTCAACAACAAAGAAATTATGCAGAAATTATTATTTATTTCTGTTATGGCAACTGCTGGCAGAATTACGTCTAACGCCATGTTTAAGCTGACCAGATCCAACAAAGTAGCATTGATTTCTGAAGAGTGATTTGGGTCCATTTCTTCTCTATAGTTTCTTTATCTTTTGGCATTTTTTTCTAGCTCAGATAGATATGGATGCTTCATGATCACTGCTTCTTCATAATCTTTTGACATTAATTACATGAATTGCATAATTTAGTTACATAAATTGCAATTTCTGTTTTTTTCACACCACAAGGAGGCCTCCTGAGACAGACTGATACATAAAGCTTTTCGTAAAATTGGTAGTAATGTGTGTGTGTGGTTTTTTTTTTTGCATATCTGTTTTAAAAATAAAAATGGCGTCTCGTTGTGGCCCTAAGTGACCACTTATAGCAAGAAACAGCACAAGACATCAGGCTTAATATGACCCTCAAAGGAGCCTATATTTAAAAACAACGCTCTTTCTATTGTCCAGGTTTAGTCAGACTTGACCTGCTGATGCAGCGATTAACGTTGGGATTAATGTTCTTTTTCGTTCAGTCCCTTGTCATTTCAAGACTGGACTACTGCAACTCACTCCTGGCAGCTCTGCCTCTGAGCGCCATTCGTCCTCTGCAACTGATCCAAAATGCAGCTGCACGATTGGTTTTCAATCTTCCTAAATTTTCCCACACCGCCCCATTGCTGCGCTCCCTCCACTGGCTTCCTGTAGCTGCCTGCATCAGATTTAAAACACTGATGCTCACCTACAAAGCCAAAAATGGACCAGTACCCACATCTCAAAGCTCTTATCACACCTCGTGTGGCACCATGCTCCCTCCGGTCCTCTAGCACTGCTCGACTGGTCCCACCATCTCTCAGGGTACAAGGAAGACCTGCATCGAGACTCTTCTCTGTTCTGGCACCAAGGTGGTGGAATGAACTTCCCTTAGATGTCCGAACAGCTGAGTCACTGGCAGTCTTCAAACGACGTCTAAAGACTTACCTCTTCATAAAGTACTTATGTTAGCACTTAGCACACACACACACACACACACACACACACACACACACACACACAAAAAACCCCAACAGAGTATTGGACTGATGGTATTCCTAGTTTGTGACCTAGTGAGCCAATATCAGAATGTATTTTTGATAGACTTCAAAGCACTATTGTGAGTCGCTCTGGATGAGGGCATCTGCCAAATGCCGTAAATGTAAATGTAAATGTGCGATGATCAGATCCAATGAGGGAACCTGATGTTTGTTGAGTTCGGCCACACGCAGACTCCACTCCTCCTTCGTCATCGCCTCATCACCAGTAGCCGACACGAGAACTGGGGTTTTCTCTGTGGACAGAATTTTAATTACAGTAATTACCATTTCATTTAAAGACTAAAAAGTGTTGACGATTTAAAAAAAAAAAAAAGGTTTGCACTGCCATACAGCATAACAGCATAATTTGATACTAAAATAAAACACTATACTTTTGCAGACCCTTGGGAGAAAATGAAAAAAGGCCAATTGAATTCATACAATTCAACAATACATTTAGTGGGCTAAGTTTCACAAATGTGTTAACCCTATTATCATCACAAGTATGATTCTTCTCCCACTCTTCCTGACATACTTATCTTTTATAACTCTCCTAGATATCATGCACTGCCTTCTTCAGATAAGGGCCTCCTCACCGCTCCAGAACATTCCTGTCGGTGGACTGACTACACCGGGGATAGGCTCAGCCGGTCAGGAAACACAAATCAGTACTCACCATTAATTGTTTGCTACTTTTTTTTTTTTTTGGATGAATGTTTTTTTTTTCTTGATGTATTTATATATTTCCTTTTGTCCTATAACTTTCCTTATATGCTGATTTCAGTTTATTTGGGCTTTCTATTATTAGGCTATATATAAGGATATTATTATTATTACTATTATTATTATTATAGTAGTAGTAGTAGTAATAATGGTAGTGTTGTGTTGTTTCTATTCTCTGTCAAACATTCTAGAAACCCTAAATTCAGATGCTCTCTCTCCGGGTTATTTACGGTAGGTAGGCGGAGTGGGCGTGGTTTTTGTCCTCCGATGCCCCGCCTCCTGCATGTCACTGCGCTCCGAGTCGTGCAGACTGCAGCGGACTCCGTGAACAGGTAAGACGCAGTTCCTCATTCATTTCGGGGGTTAAAGGCTGCGCTAGAGCCGCTGGAAATGATCAGTGCGTGTTCCACATGTTTAATAATGATACACTGCAGAGCTTCTGAGCAGTCTGTTCATCCAGAAGCTTTAATCACCTGCAGGACGCAGTGCGCCTCTTTGTGAGCAGAAGATTTCCAGCAGGTCCCAGGAATAGACAAATCATAAGAATGCGTGTGAAGTGCTTGCATGGACTGCAGTGTGGTGATGGGTGTGTGTGTCTGTGTGTGTGTGTGTGTGTGTCTGTGTGGGTGGGTGTGTGGATCTCAGTTCCAGAAGAAGGTTTTTATAGGGTAGATTTTTTTTTTTTTTTTTTGAAAGATGTTGGTTAAAGATGATCTCTAAAGATCACAGATGTTCTGAATGGATCAGATCTTCACACAGGTCTATATGCTTCATTATGTAAAAAGATCAGGGTTTTTTTTTTAATTTAAAAGTATGACTGTATGGAGGAATAGTGGGGATCTGGGGTGTGTGTGTGTGTGTGTGTGTGTGTGTGTGTGTGTGTGTGTGTGTGTGAATGTGTGTTGGCATGTTTTTATAGCCTGGTGGGGACCAAATCTGCCATCAAGGATAGGAATATAAAAAAAACAAACAAAAAAAACAACAAATCTGTTCCTTTCTGGACAAGCACAATATCGGCATGAAAAAAATAATCTATCTATCTATCTATCTATCTATCTATCTTGCAGCTTTTACTGAACAAAAGGTTAAGATTGGGGTTTAGTTTAGGTGTGCCTAAGAATTAATCAGCTGCATTAATGATTATTTCAGTGGAAGGATGGTGAGACAAACGTGTGTGTGTGTGTGTGTGTGTGTGTGTTGCGGAGAGCCGGTAAAATGACACTGTTCAGGTTCAGCATCAATGGTGCTGAAACAGAAACCAGAAGTCCATTACAATTTCATTGTGTTCATCCTCTGACCAAAAAAAACTTAATTCATGGTCAATTCATTCCAAAATTTTCAAAGAAGCATGGTGGTGGTTGTTTGAAGAGATCTCTGTTCTTTGATCAAGATGGCTATAGATCATGTAGATCTGTCTAAAACATCAAAAGCGTGCTCTTGTGCAATGTCACATAGCCACAGATCAATGGCTGACGACTCACTTGATCGTTGATGAAGCCATGTGTGGAGAGTGTGTGTGTGTGTGTGTGTGTGTGTGAGACACATTTCTGCAGCGTCACTCTGCCGCTGGACGCCCTCATTCACCTCAGATGCTCAGCATGCACGAGACGTTCAGACGTACAGTTTGAGACGTCTGATGTTTGGACGGATCCCGAGTTGTAAGCTTGCTAGCATGCTGGACCTATCTTATCATCATGGTGTTGGTTGGAAGTCTTGTCAGATCACGATATCATGATGTCGCTGGTCCTTCAACTAGCAACTGGGTGAAAATCAGATAAGAAAATGTGAGAGCGACAACCCCCCCCCCCCCCCCCCCCCCCCCCCCCCCCCACACACACACACACACACACACACACCAACACCAGCACATAGCTGAGTCATCCTCCATTTCAATACACTTCTTCAGCTCAGGAGAGTCCATGTGAGATGTTTCATAGAATTAACGTCAAAAGGACGTAATTACAATCTGAACAGTTCTTCAGAGATGATTATGAATTTACTGACATTTCCAGCATGAATGCCTTTGTCCATGGGTTTTGTATCTTGCGTGGAGTGTACCTCTCTGCATCGTGCTCTCTCTCCACGTGAAGTGGGTTTGCGTTTAAGTCTCTTTTGTCTGTCCTCCATTTTAGAGCCGAGCCATCGTGGTTGAAACAGTAGCGCGGTATCTGCAGTCTGGCTGAGAGGGAGGGAGGGAGGATGATTGAGTGGAATACAGGTACTCAAAGCCTAATCAGATTCCCACGGTGTGGCATCGTGGGCACTGATTTCCATCCGTTGTAAACAGCCTGTGGGCGATGGTGCTGTATATTCATCCAATGCATCGGTAATGAAAAGCCCATGAGTCATGTTGCCTGGATCAATGAAGTCTTGCGGCCTTTCTCCAGCCTGCTCTGTAACACACATAAATTAGAAGTGAAGTTGGGCTGAGATTAGTTAAATTAAGCCAAATGCGCTTTTTATCAATGATTACCCTGTCATAGACTAAGAGAAGAATTATACTAGCTTTTACATATGTGTACGCACACACAAGATATCCTGCGGTTGTTTGGAGCGTCGCTTGTGCATGCGCTCAGAAATTAATTCTACTCATTATAGCCAACTAATACTCGTGGTGGTTATAGCACCATGTGATGCTATGTCCGCAACTGACTAAACAAACTAGCTAAAGATCTACCGAAAGGTCTGTTGCGTACCAGTCTTCTCGGTTTTCTGGTTTAGTAAATACTTTTGAATGTAAGGTCAATGTTTTCGATTTGAGATGAAGCTAATGACAACAATCACAATGACGGCAGAAAGCTTTTAAAGAGAAACAGAGCTTGTGAGTGTATTTAACATCTCCGTGCATGAAATCGCTAAACATTACAATTCGACTTGGAAACTTGATGAGCAGGGGTGTTTTGTTTCTGACGTGCCATCTAGTGGATGTCGCTTTTAATTCTCCAGATGTACATAAAGTACTCAGGTGAGTGTGTACAATGACGCTGTCTTAGTCTAGAGCTTTAGTCAAACACAGCATATTTTTGGGGAACTGTGACAACCCCTCCCCCCAACTTGATCAAATGACATTTGAAAATCTCTGTGATGAATCTTGTAGTGCGAGCATCTCTTTGACATGTAGCAAGGACAACAATGAGCAACAGCCAATGAAAGTCCTACAGAAAATCCTGAATGCAATTCTGTCATCCAGAGCTGCAAAACAAACCCCAAAAAACAAACAAAAAAAACCCCACAATTCCTAGCACTGCACAATATAAAAATAGCTATGGTTCTTTGCACTATACCTGCAGTTCTCTTTGCAGAACAGTCAATCCTAACTGCCCGGATCTCACAAACCAGTTCTTCCACTTTTCTCTTTTTTTAGTACATCTTATTCTTGTTTCTGTACAAAATCGAGACATCACAATCAGTCACTCTTCACGGACAGCACATGATAGACAACTATCGTGGTTATTTTCATGCCTATGCAGGAGATGGGGATCAGACAAGCTTCGTTGGGGACCTCTATGGGTGACAAGTGTAGTGTTTGAGCCTCGTCTACAGTCGCTCGTGTAATGTGCACACTGCTACAGCCACAAAGGAACAGATTTCAAGTGATAAAAGTCATGTAGTGTGAGCAGTACAGATATTCATGTAGGCGTGTGGACTTTTTATAAATTAGACAGGGATGAACTGGTTTTGCTTGGACATGGAATGAGCTAGGACTGGTTGGACAGACTGCATTTACACACAGTCAAGCTTCAAGTCATAGATAAATTAGTCCAAGCTGGTTTAAAAGAAGAAGAAGAAGCCTTTATTTGTCACATATAGATTATAGCACAGTGAAATTCTCTTCTTCACACATCCCAGCTTGTTGGGAAGCTGGGATCAGAGCTCAGGGTTAGCTATGATACTGTGTCCCTGGAGCAGAGAGGGTTAAGGACCTTGCTCTAGGGCCCAGCAATGGCAGCTTGGCAATGCTGGGGCTTGAAGCCCTGGCCTTCTGATCAGTAACCAAGAGCCTTAACCGTCAAGCCACCACCACAAGTCCTGAAAAATCATGGCTACAGAGAGATTTTACCCAAAGTCCACATTGCCTAAAATGGTGTGCTGCAGTGGAAAAGCCTATAGCTTGGCTAAGGAACTTGTCTCTTGTAGTTAAGTGTGTCTGGCTGAGTACTGACAGAAGGGCTGGTCATATAGTCCTTCACGTCATGTCAGCATGGCTTGAGGTTTTTTTAATCACAAGCTTGATGGATGCTACTTGTTGCTGCTAAGATTAGACCTGCAGTACAAACCGAGAGTCTCGTTGTACAGTTCAGCATATTTCCTGCCAGTATATACCTCATCTTCTGAAATCTTCCTGCAGCTCCCCAAAGTTTTGGTTTTGGCATCGGCGTTGTATACATTCTTCTCAAAACGTTCTGCGTGGCCAAGCTCGCTCCCAGATGGATTTGCTTTTGTCTACATACAGACATCCTGTAGAAGCAGGGAGAGGAAAATGGGGTAATGATCAAGTGTGTGGTGGTAGTGGTGAGGGCAGAACGTGTGTGAGTGTGTGCTTGGTGGGGTACTCTTTAGGAGAAAGGGGTCATTTGCATAAAGAGGGGACCCACAACACAATGACCTCAGTGTTCATTCAGAAAACAGGTCACTTCCCAGACCAGTACTGCATGGTGTAATAAAGCTCACTTCACCACAGAGGCCAGCGTTACCAAACATGTAGCACTACAGCATATGGCTAAGAGCTGAAGCAGTACGGAAGGATGCTGAATGTAGATCCAACAGCATGTTCTGAACACACATGCTAATAATATATAACAATATTCCACATATAAAATGTTATTATCATGGACATTTCCGTATATTCTTAGTATGTCTGTAGCAAGTTAATACTAGTTAGTGCTATACTATAATGAGTAATGGAGATTAAACTTGTCATAAATATCTCAAAAAAATGATCTCACTGTGATTTGCGTTTGCAAAACCTTCGCTTACAAAGAGTGTAAATATTAAGGGTGGTAATAATTCTTTTTAGCAATATTTTACTCAGACGATTAGCGCATTCTCATATCAGAATATCGAACTAAGCAATCTCCCGAGATGTCTAAAAGCATCCCATATATTCCTTAGTTCTAAGAACAAAATGAAGAATTAGTCATTTTTCTCCCCAATTTGGTCATCTCCCAATTACCACCCATCATCCAGCTCTCTCCTATCATATGATATCTACCAACCGGAAAAGATGAAGGCTAACACATGCTTCCTCCAAGACACGTGGAGCCAACCAGCCACATCTTTTCGAACTGCGCCTCATGCTGCATCACAGGGCAGAGTAACATGCATGGCGGAAAGCACTATCTGCCCTATTCTACATACATGAACTCACAGACTCCCACGATTGGCTGGTGTCGCTGTGATTGACAGGGGGAGAGAGAGAGAGAATGCCCCTCTCCACCCAGACAGCACACCCAATATTGCTCTCTTGACTCATGACCGTAGATGGCTGTGGCATAGTTGAGGTTCACACTCACGATCTCCTGACAACAGGGCGAAAGTAACTACGCTACACCAGCGTAATTGTGATGAATTGAAGATGTGGAAATCATGTTCATAACATTCACGGTGTTTGGAACTGAAAAATAAATATAACATTATATACAGTTGGGTGCTACACCAGTGTTTCAGTAACAGATTGATTATTCCAGGAGCTACACTGCCAGTCAAAAGTTTTTGAACCCCCTGTATTAACATTTCTGGCTCAACTTCAACAAATGGTTTTGAGTTAGGTTAAATCCTAATAATGAGAAAATCTGCTGGATAGGAAATAAGGAAAGTAATCATTTAAGTAATTTAAAAAAGTTACAAATACCAATATGACCATAATTAGTAATATGGTAAAAACGATTTCTTCCTGTTACTGATTCAGAACGTTTAACCCAGATCCTGTACTCTGAATCATGCATACACGTGCATGTATACACACAGCTGCGCTGATTTGCACGTCAGACTTTTTCTTTATCACCTGTTTTGGAGGCTTGTGGTCTTGGCCGTGGCTTTCTTGAATGATTTTTAATCCTTTTTTCGCTGATATAAATAAAAACATCTAACAAGCACCCCCCTGCTCTATTAAAGCTCAGTTCATCTGTGATTTCTTCTCCAGAGAGGTCATTAATTAGCTCAACTGTGTGTGGGTGTGTGTTTGTTTATGTTGATGTGGCCTGTTGAGAGTTCCAGGAACCCCAGTTTGTGTGTGTCTGTGTGTGTATGTGTGTGTGTGTGTGTGTGTACTCGAGGCTTTTCTCCCTCTTCAATAACACATTGAATACATGGACACAGTGAGCTGGAGAACGAGTAATATGTCCTGTTATTGCTCTATAAATTGCCCAGCGTTTAAAACCGAGCCGGTGAGATTTCGAAATCTCGTCCAAAACTTTTCCACAGACCGGGATTTATTACAGTGTCATGAAGCGCTGCTTTAATGAGGGTCTATGCTCTAAAGCATATAGATACTTTTTACTTGGCATATACTGCCTACTCTCTGGGTTATTTCCTGTGTAAGCTGAAGGCTGAGTGGCACGAGTGCGCATGAAGGACAGCAAGAGCTCCGAGGCTGAAGTTCTGCCTAACAGGAAGTTTAGATCCACGGACTGCCAGAGAGCCACTGCTGGGATCTTCATGACCTTAAATGCTCAAGGAAAGAGGGGAGAGTATAAGGAGAAAGAGAGGACAGTGTAGGGGAGGGTGGGTGAGATAGTAAAGGGAAAGAGAGGACAGTATGGGGGGGGTGGGTGAGATGATGAGGGGGAAGAGAGAACAGTGTAAGGAAATTCAGAGGAGAAAAGAGGAGAAACTATGAAGAGAAAGGACATTCTGAGAAGAATGTATGTAAAGAGAAAGAGGACATTTTGGGAGAGTGCGAGGGGACAGTATTAGGAGAAAAGGAGGACAGTGTAGGGAGGTGGGGTGAGATTCAAGAGGAAGAGAGGAGAGGGTATGGAAAGCCGGGGGGAGAAAGGAGAAACTATGAAGAGAAAGGACATTTTGAGGAGGAAATGTGAAGAGAAAAGGGAGAGTGAGAGGGGACAGCATGAGAATGAAGTATAAGGAGATGCATAAGGATGAAGAGAAAGAGGAGGGGCATTATGCAGAGTGACAGAGACAGTATGGCAGGAAAAAATGTGAAAAGAAAGGGGACATTTTGCGGAAAAGACATGACGAGAAAGGGGGCAGTAGGAGGAGAAACTGGTGAGAAAAAGAGGACATTAGGAGGAGAAACTACCGTGAGAAAAAGGGGACAGTATGAAGTGTTATATAGGGCAGTATGAGGAGAAAATGTGAAGAGAAAGGGGACAGTAGGAGGGAAAACGATGAAGAAAAAGGGGACAGTATGAGGAGAAACTGTGAAGAAAAAGGGGACAGTATGAAGGAGATAATGTGATGAAAAAAATTGGACATTTTGAGGAGAAAATATGAAGACAGAATTAGGGGGAAACAACGGTGAGAAAAAGGGAACAGTATGAAGAGTTATACAGGTCAGTATGAGGAGAAGGAATGAAGAGAAATAAGGAATAGTATATATATGTATATATATAATATAGAATAGATTATATGGAGGAAGTACAAAGATGAACTTTGAAGAGAAAGGGGACAGTATGAGGAGGAAATATAAATAGAAAGGGGACATTTTAAGGAGAAAATATCTTGTTTTTCTCAAACGTCTCATTGGATAAGCTGCGGATACAAGGGTTTTTTCTTGTTAAACATTAATGAAGAGATCAGACGTAGGAAGATGTGGATGTCTGTAACTTTCTTTCTTTCTCATATTCTTTGCTTGCAGCTTTTATCATCCTTTCAGTTGTGAGACCTGGCACAATCTCAGGGTTCAAGCTTCAGTCTGCTTTAATTGGCTACTTTGCTGTGCCATGGCCTTGCATACGAGGGCCTTGCTGTGAGTGGACTGCCAGTTCATGGATGTTAATGTTCACCCCAAACAAAAGCTTACACACATTATTAAATCTCCCTGACGGAAAGCCGATAAGGTTTCAGTACTGGAAAGATGTAACACAAAAGAAGGCTCTTTAGAGGATCTGTCCATGTGGAAGACAGACTGGAGGCCTGATGGCTTTCGCTATTGTGCTATAAAGTTATTGTGTTCCTAGTACACGATATTTATTACAATAAATATCACAGTGATATATCAGAGTGCAAATACACTTCAGATTATAAGTGTGTGTTTTGTGTCATGACAGTGCATACATCATGTCACACTTCCATCTCTTTAATCACTAACATAATTAATAAAACATGCAAACAGGTCACAAAAGAAAAATAAAACCTTGGTAGCTCTGTTTTCTTTTATTTATCAGATCTGTGCTGCAGTTTTTCTGACTGATTTTTATCCTACGATGAAACACTGCTATCCTGATGGGTGTGGTCTCTTCCAGAATGACCCTGCCCCCTATCCACAGGGGACGAGGCCTGACTAAATGGTATGATGAGGATGAAAATGATGTAAAAGGTATACAGTGACATTCACATTCATCTCAACCCAGTTGAACACCTGTGGGAGATTTTGGTGTGATGCCCACTGCCATCATCAAAACATCAACTGAGCAAATATCTTTTAAAAGAACAGTGTCCATCACTCCAGTGTAGTTCCAGAGACTTGTAGACTCGATGTCATGGAGTAATGAAGCTTGGTGTTGGCTCATGGTGGCCCAACACCTTACTAACTCACATTATTTTGGTTTATCCTTGAATTTGTCACTGGGAAACTTTTCCCATCCAGACAGGCTATTAAGCACAACTAAATAAAATGCATTGGATTTTGGAGAGAGCATCCTGAGACGACATTGTTGATACATGAGCAAATGTTTCCTCAAGAACTAGTTCAAACAGGAGAAGGTCTAGTTTCTAGTTCGGGATCTAGGGCTAGACTAGGATTGGCCATAGTGACAACAGTAAAAATGATTTAATTGGTTGAGATCAAACTCAGAAAAAAAAGCAGTCCTGAGCTCAGATGATTAGACAATATTGGTGCCAGGATTGAACAGATATCAAGAACTGTCCAACTGGACCATTGGTGCTGGACTGGTGGCCAATGTAGGAAGCACAGTTCCAGTTTTCTGGTGCCAAAGGATCCAGTACGTCTTGGAAAAACTCACAAATTAGATCTGAAGACATCAAGATCCATGCAATTTATTTGCTGTTTTGTAGACTTCCAGATCAGATACGCCTCAGATACTTGACACATTTCACATTTTTTTCTTTTTTTTTTTTTTACCTGATTGGTTTTGTTGTCAGATTGGCCATTTGGTTAACTGTTGTTGCCAGGATTGAGAAAATATGAACAACTATCCAACTGGAACCATTGGTGCTGGATGGGTGGCAAATGGAAGAAGCACAGTTCCAGTTTTCGGGTGGCACAGGATTCAGTAGTTTGTGGAAAAACTAGCAAATTAGATCTGAAAATATCAAGATCTGTGCAGTTTATTTGCCATTGTATAAACGTCCAGATCAGATATTTCTCATACATGACAAACTGCAGATTTTCTTTAAATCTATATTGGTGGTTAACATTGCTCCTTTGTCTGCCATTTGGTTAACCAACTTATACTGGTTGAGATCAAACTCAGAAGACCAGAGCTCAGAAGATCAAGCTCTGTTGATGTCTTGAGCAGGTACCAAAAGCTATCCAACTAGAACCTTTGGTCCTGGAGTGGTGGCCAGTGGAAATATTGTGGGTTTTGTGGAAAAAATAGCAAATTGGATCTGAAAAGTAGTTCAAGACTTATTTACTTGCTAAAGGTTTATAGACTTCTAAATAAAAGATAACTCATATATAATGCATTTCAGATATTTTTTAACCCGTTTGTATAGTGTATGCCTCTTTTATTTCTTTCTTTTGCTGGAGCAACATAACACAGCGAGCGGTTAGTGTCCCAATCCATACTGATCTGCCTCACCACGGCAACGCCTGCCATGGAAACAGTGGTCATGTGATCAGAGTAATGAGGACTGTGTCACACACAAAAGGAGCCTCTTCAGAGAATCTGTCCATGTGGAAGTAAAGTGATGAAAACCTGAACCTGCCAAAACAACAACAACAACAAAAAAAATTGTAAAATTCTAAAATAACGAAATGTTTTATTCAGTCGATGATTCAGGAATGCGTTGTTTCAAACTGAGACATTTTGTATTTAACTACTTTGTTCTCACACTATTTTGATAATTGAATAGTTCTTGCTCTAGAGATGAGCCACATAGTGAAATGGGGTTCAAGAGAAACACCGGTGACGGAGGTGACAGTGATGACCAGCTAAGAGCTAAAACTAATATGTAACACAATGACTGAGATGTTGATAACCACAGGATTAAAACTTTAAGACAAGACTTCTTGCGAGAGTCTTGAAACTGGCCATGGTTCTGCTGAAAGTATGATTTTTATGCTTTTGCTTTTTTTTCTTTGCAAGTAATGCAAATCTGCGTCAGTCAGACGCTAAAGAAGGGTTTAAAGATTTACACTGAATCATGTGTACATAGTCGTATGCAGAATGAGTGCAGTTTTTAAATGACTGGCGATGAATAAGATACTACACAATGATAAGTCCGCGTCGTTATTCCGAATCAGATTCATATTAAAATTATGGGACGTTAATGGATCTGGTGTAATTTACAGTTTGTTGATCACCGGTGTCGGCGCTGTGTACGCCCTGTGTTCTCAGTTTGCTGCTCATTAACTGCTCATAAACGATCTTATACGTCTTGTAAATCATCCTGTACCATTCATCTGAGGAAGAATTTTATCTTCAGAACAAATGGGAAAAAAAACGTCTTCATTCCTGATCGCTTCATTTTTACAGACAAATTTCTTCTTCAGTTTTTTAACGATTTTGGACTTTTTTCTTGAGCCTTTAATTTCATTGTGCTCATGTTTTATATCTGCAGCTTCACAGCAAAAAAGACAACGACAAAAAAACAAAGAAGTAGGAATGTGTCTAATACAGTATGTCTCATAATGAGATTAGATAGACGATTAAGCTTATTTCTAGGCATCTCCCCGCTAATTTCAACCTCGAAATCATCTTGTTCTTTTGGCAGATAATTTAATAATTTTGCATCTTTCTATATGCTTGAATTTATTGCTAAAGATTTTTGCTAATAGAACAAGACCGTATCAAACTTGAAATGAGCAAAATAGATAAAATAGGATGACTCATTTCACATTTTATTCATTGTAGTCCCGTATTGAGAAATGTTAGATAAATCTGTTGCTATTCAAGATATATTCACTTGCTGACATGTTCAGAAGGTGTCTGTGTGTCGCAAGATCATTAGTCATCAAGACGTCGTCCTCTTTCCTGGTAATGCACTGCAAAAAAAAAAAAAAAATCTTAGCACATTCAAATATTTTGAATATATTAATTTGAATATATATTCAATTAATATTTCTCTGTATTAGATTATTAAGATTATTTCTAGATATGTTTACTTATTTTAAGCTTGAAATATTCTTATTCTGTTGGCAGATAATTTTGTTTATTACAAGTGTTTATTTCTAGCAACAGGAACAGAAATAGGGTTGATGTACAGAACTAGAGTAACAAGAGCCTCCTAAGAGTTTCTCAGGAATTGTACTAGTTTTTTGTACTATACACTGTATCTCTACCGGGCATTTCTGTACAGTATATACTTGTGTATGTTAGTATATTGAAGTGTGCATGTGAGGTTTTTGTATTAACTGTCTTTCTGTAAGGAGCTATAGCTGTGGAGCTTGCTTCATTTTTTCCCTGGCAGTACACTCTATGCATGTATGCATGTACTCTCCAGATGAACTTACGGTCTCGTCTTGTCCTGATTGATTGCTGCGTTAATCTTTTCAGGATTTTGTTCACATTTTCTGAATAATTCCCATTAATTTCCTGTAAATGTGGGCTTTTGTGTCATTTATTCTCGCATACGTTGATCATTTGTAAAGTGTACAGGTGTAGTAGCTAGTAAACTGTCCATCAGTGAACAGCTGAAAACTCCAACAAAACAGACTTCTTGTGAAAACTGTAATGAATTTCATGGTTACACTATTTGTCCATTTAGTACACAGTTATAGAAGGGATTTATTTATACTCGCACTATCCGGTGTCACCCAGATGAGGATGGGTTCCCTTTTGAGTCTGGTTCCACTCAAGGTTTCTTCCTCATGTCGTCTCAGGGAGTTTTTCCTTGCCACCGTCACCTCTGGCTCGCTCATTAGGGATAAATTCACATATTTACAATTTATGTCCTGAATGTATTTATTTCTGTAAAGATGCTTTGTGTCAATGTCCATTGTTAAAAGCGTATTACGAATAAAACTGAATTAAACTGGCAACTCAGTGTAGATATTGCACATACATTCTAATAATATTATAAATGATAAGCTGGTAAAAGACATGATTGAATGCTGATGTGTCGCTGTAGGTGGACGAATGTGGACCAAATATGAACATGCTTGTGATTGTCGGTTTGATAGACCTCCAGATCAGATACGCCTCGAATACACGGCATGGGTGAGCCGTGATTTCCTGTCCAAATGGACCATTATAGGAGAAGATTAAGAGGCATCATCTGTCTTCGTCTCTATCGCTTGTGCTCTCTGTCCTCTTTCTTTATCTCACATCCATACCATTTCTCTTTTTCTCTTATTTTTTAACATACAAATGGAATTATTGGCATGGCTTGTAGTTACAAACAGCTGCCAAGGCATCAATTAGAAAAAAGCTAAAAAAAAATAGCTAAAACATGTACAACTTTTGCTATTAACTAGTCTTTATTATTTGGCTAAACTTTTACTGTCACATAACTTATATATTACTTTCATACTACTATTATTGTGCATTTATTCTATTTTTACAATGCACGTTTAGATTTTATATCATTATTATTTTCTTCATTCTGTTCTTGCTATTACAAAATTTAAAAAAAAGCCAAGAATGAGAGTAAATGAAAACAGAAGGAATCATAAATAATAGTGTATAAAATATGTATTTTGCTGCTTTGTAGATGTACTTGCTGGTCTGATCTCGAAGGTTAAATCATTGCATTAGGTACATACAAAAGAAGGATTCTTCGACACATTTTTTATGCCATGTCTGAGCCCACTGGGTAGACTATTTAATGGTAATAGTAATAATAATAATAATAATGGTGTTATTTTATTTAATGAACTCTATCTATATTTAAATCTATCCTATTAGCAGTCAATGATAGCAGTCTGTGAGTCATATATAATTACAACGATCATAATATTTAAACCAACATCAAAATCCAACCAGTCTGTTGGTCCATTGGTAGGAAATCTTTGTTAGTGCAATATCTTAAAAAACAAACAAACATACAAACAAAAAGTTTGTGGTAAGTGTTTAAAAAATAAGATAGTAAACAAGTGGATGGACTTATCGCTGCTACCACTAGATGAACTGATTACATTTTGGCATTGATCCAAACATAGTCACGGTATATTTTAATGGTATTTAATGGTATACAAATTAGTAACAAGATGACATCGAATGTTAGCGATGAAGCCATTCCTGGTGATGCCATTGGCATTGAGTTCTACTTCTTTTCTTTCTTTTTTTTTTAAACTTCTAACATTATCAAATGTCAAGTCGTGAATGTCAAGTCATGAACACTTAAATGGGAACTAATTGCAGGTAGAAACTAAAGTTATGAGTGGGAAAATGAAGAAACATCAGAACATACGCAGTATAGGATTGTTTCAAGGATACATTCAAGCCGATCATCTGGATTTGTGACTTTACATTTGTGGCTTTAAGACCGCCATTGTACAGTCTGAGAGCAGAACTAGCCAAGATTGAGTCAAGATTGCATTCTAAAGCCAAGTCAGGATCGATACTGAAAACCATCATATCCTTTACTTCAGCTAGTTGGCTAGATTTGTGCAATGCGCCAATGAGTGGGCTTTTTTTCTAGACGAAGGAATTACAACTTGTCGAACTTTGCGCATTCAGAAAGAAATGTAAACACAAACATTAATTTTACAAACTATTGGTCAGGCAGAAGAGTATGTTTAGCGAGGTCAATGCTCAAGACCAAGACAAGTCCAATTACAAATGGCAGTAAGTCTGAGACAAGTCCAAGTCAATGCAGAAAACATCTCAAAGCCGGCCTTGAGTCCTACATCTGTACTTTACATGGTCACATCTGATTTGCATATGCTGCTTGTTGTGTTGTTTTTTTTAGAGTAAGTGTTGTTATGAGTGTGTAAATCAATAACATTCGGATTAATCACAGGCGACTTATCCGTTATGAATTGAGAAAAAAAGAAAAATAAAATAATACAAGTGATGCTAAAGAGATATATCTCTCCCTCTTTCTCATTTATAATACCTCCTGTTTTAGTCTCTCTCCCAGCTACATCTTTATCTCTCGCTTTCTCCAGCTCTCTCAAGTGTTCCTGCATTGCTCTGTCTCTCTCTTTATCTGTTTCATTCACCGCATCTCTTTATCTCCCTCTCTCTCCCTCCCTCCCTCTCTCTCTCTCTCTCTCTCTCTCACTCTCTCAGCATTGGTGTGTATTACAGGTGTGTAAGACAGTGGTGTAGGTGGTGAGGGACGGAGGCAGCAGGCAGAGTGCTGAGGAGCTGAAGTGTGCGTGGGCTCAACACAGCTGTGTGTGTGTGTGTGTGTGTGGGAGGGGGTTAATGAGTGGGCTGTAAGGAACTGTTATATACTGTGTGTGTGTGTGTGTGTGTGTGTGTGTGTGTGTGTGTGTGTGTGCATGAATGAGAAAGAGTGTGTGCGTGTGTGTGTTTGTGTGTGGGTGGAATAATATGCGGTCTGTAAGCAGTTTGTGTACTGATATTACACACGGTGCAGGTGTGTATGCTGGAGCTTTAAGGAGGTGTGTGTGTGTGTGTGTGTGTGTGTGTGTG
>CM040979.1:26863571-26873571 GCA_022985145.1 Pangasius djambal
GTGAGCATGTGTGTGTGCATGTGTGTGCATGTGTTTGTCTGTGTGTGCTTGTGTGTGTGCATGTGTGTGTGTGTGTGTGTGTGTGTGTGTCTGTGTGTGTGTGAGCAGGTGTAGGTGTTCAGAGCCTGAAGGATGCAGTGACTGTGCTGACTCATTGTGCCATTAGCCAGCGCTCCACTCCTCCCTCCATCATGCCGCTTGGATGCTGCTCTGTGTGAGTGTGTGTGTGAATGCAACACCTCCGCGTAGGCAGGTGTGTGTATGTGTGTGTGTGTGTGTGTGTGTGTGTGTGTGCTGCATGCTTTCAGAGTGTGTTTTGATAAAGTGTGACATTAAAGGAACAAAAATGCATCTAATCAGTGAAGACATGGTGTTTATTATTGTCTGCAGTTTGCATGATGTTAAACTGGTAGCTTTGGACTTCTCTTACATGTTAGCCTCGTAGCTTTGGCGCAAAAATTCAGAAACACCAAATATATCTTGGCTGACTGACTATATTTGGGTGAAGGATGGTGCACATTTTATTTTGTGCGGAATTGCTGCTTTAAAGCTGTAGCCGTGCCGCAGGATGGACTGAACCATCTGACGGGGGTGGACTGTCTTACACACACACACACACACACACACGTCATGAATGGTTTGGGCTCCGCTCATGAAAGCAAAGCCTCTAAGTCTGTGCATCTCACACACACACACACACACACACACACACACACACACTCGACAGCCTTACAAACGTTTTACTCTGGAAAGTTGCAGTGCTTTATTATTCCTCTTTATTACAGCTCAGGCTGATGTTGTTACGTGTTTAATGGAGAATTGTGCGTTTAATTAGGCATATTAAAGATTTGACTGGCTTCTAAAATGTTTTATAAACACTGTCTGGTGAGAATATTTGCAAAAATGTGAAGATACACATTGTCTGATGTGTTTCCCAGGGATCTGTGTGTGGAGTTGCTTGTGTGTGTCGCTTTATTATGAGGATTAAATGGCACTTTATTGATCTCTGGTGGGAAATTGATTTGTTACAGCTGCATGCATTAAAAAAAAAAATGAAAGTGAAGTAGAAATATAGATAGACAGTATAACAGTATAAGCACAGCATGTAGGCCAGAACAGAACAAACTACACATTTACAAGTGCAATATTACACAAGTAGCTAAATCTAACACACGCAGTGAAAAATACAAAATATACAGAATTGTATGAAGAGAGATGGTTAAAGAGCCACCACCCAAAGTTCCTTCCTCGTGTTAAAGTAAAATTATTCATAAAAAAATAAATCCTAGGGTAAAAGTTGAAATACAGCTTCATATTCTTCACTCAAGTTAAGGTATACAGACAAGTATAAGCTCATAAATTTATTTGAAAAAAGATGTCACACACTGATTTGACGCTACATTAGTGCCCAGTCAGGGGTATCAGGTCTCATTCTCCCTGTCACTTCTGTTAAACTTTAGATTTGTTAGGAATTTCCATCAACTCCTTGAAGCTGTCTGAGGCATAAAAGTCACCTATTGAGTTTATAAATGTACGCACATTGGCCACTTTATTAGAAACGCCCTACTAATATTGGATAGGACCCTACGGCCTCAGTTCTTCACAGCATGGATTCTACAAGGTGTTGGAAACGTCCCGTTGAGATTCTTGTCCATGTTGACATGATTGCATCATGCTCCCATTGTACCACATTCTACACATGTACTATTATTTATAGGTTTATACTGTATTGCTGGCTGTTTGTGGGCAAACCTATATATCATGATTCATACTGTGTATCGCAGAAATGGTATTTGTTATATCGCTCACGCCTACTTTAAATGCACTGTGGAATTGGGGTTTGGTTTGGGTTTATTCTTTGACTTGGTTTTGATTAACCGCGGAGCTAAATTTTTTTCATTAGCTCAGTAAAATGATAAATAAATAGCTTCTAGCAGTGTTAGTTATGTTGAGCTGTAAAACACACCTGTTATGGAATGTGTCTGCATTTTAAAAAAAAAATCCAAGTAACTCTGTCGAAACAAGAGGAAGTTTCATATTCCCTCGCCGGATGTTACATTATAGGAGGAAAAACAGAACTTTTGCTAGAAGGCAGAGACACATATGTTATTGTGCAGAACAGTAGCATGCATAATAAAACTGTGAAAGCACTTCTCACTTTTCTCCATTCACACGCTCGGCTCGTGAATTCACTCATCGGCCAAATGTGAGCTAAAAAAATGGGTTCATGAGAACCTCTTTTTACATTTAGAGCCCCAGACATTTTGTAGTCAACGCATTTCTCCGGCCTACAGAGAACGGAAGGGACATGGTATGCCTCTGTTACCGAATCCGACGCTGGAGAGCGTCCAGACGAGCCAACTCCACCTCAAAGCCTCTCGAAAACACGATCACTGATCTCAATCAGCAGCCGATCCTTTACTTACGTATCGAATTAGACTGCATTCTTCATACAAACAGTGTGTTAGCAAACGTAATAAAAAGCAGGGAGCACCGTCTGCTCTTCTCATCCATGTTTATACAAGTGTGTGATATTTCAGTTTCATTAGAGTACGTGCAGGAGAGCAGGTTTTTCAGATTTGACCCATTTCTCAAAGAATGCACCTTGGTATTATCTTTCTTAAGCTTCTTGTTGAGATAGTGGCCATTTTTTAATTTCTGAAAACTGCCACCGGTGCTTCGATCTTTTCCATCTCCATCTCTTTTGGGTGGCCAATCGGTGTCTGAACATGAAATAACCTATAGACAGCTTCTGTAGCATCTAGGGTAAAAAAAAAAGTAGGACAGTAGAGAAATCCTGTTTCAGATTTAGTCCACTTTTCCCAAGTGACTCACTTTTTAGGCTAAAGGAATGCCCACATTTAAAGAGGAGGGAGTACGGAAAAACATAGAAGTCTCCAATTGTTAGCCAGAAGACATGGCAATTTGAGAGGAAAGTGCTGACACTGTGCACCATTATTATCAGTCAGTCCTTGAACTCAGGAACAGCCTGAGGTGATCTGTTATATACGTAGACACACCGATCTTGTTTACATGTCCGTTCATGCGATAGACCCATGTAGCCAACTCTGTTAATATATAGGGTGGACGATATGACAAAAATATCATATCCTAATACTTGAGGATGTGTCACAATATGGGATTTAGCCAACAAAACATCTGCAAGACAGTAGTGTTGCATTAAAACTGTAATTTTACAAACTGTTAAACTTGAGTTTGATTATGGATTTATTTTTAGCTATATGGTCAAAGGTTTGTGGACTCCTGACCATCACACCCGCATGTGCTTGTTGAACATCCCATTCCAGATTCAGTCTCCCTTTGCTGTTATAATAAGCTCCACTCTTCTGGGAAGGCTTTCCACTAGATGTTGGAGTGTGGCTGTGGGGATTTGTGCTCATTCAGCCACAAGATCATTAGTGAAGTCAGACACTGATGTTGTGTGAAGAGGTCTGGGGTGCAGTCGGTGTTCTAGTTCATCCCAAAGGTGTTCAGTGGGGTTGAGGTCAGGGCTCTGTGCAGGACACTCGAGTTCTTCCACTCCAACCTTAACACACCATTTTGAGTGAATAAACACTTCAATTAAAGTATCAAACTTCATCTTAAGGCTATAAAGGCTAAAACAGTTTTCACTGTCTAGCTCTTTTTGAATGTCTAGTAGCAGTACGTCAATTTGACCTGACTTGAGTTATAATCTGGACAAAGTTTTGCCACACGCCCTTGTAGAACCTCATTCCTGTCACCTTGACTTACTTCTGCTAGACATTTACTTGAATGTGAGAAGTTTTAGCTTAGGTTTAGGGCTCGCTAAAGTCAGTGAACCGCAACGTATGATGTAACTCTTCCAAAATTATTTCCACTCTAAACCACAAGTAGCTGGAGTGCCTCCTAACCAGAGAAACATACAATTTGCTTTAATGAAGTCGAATGCTCTGCTGAATGACCTAAAAGTGGCTGCGGTACTGGAGCAGCCGAGTAACAGGTCACCTGATTCGCCAGCAGTATGTTGTTCTGCTCAGAAATATAAAGTTGGCAGTTAATGAGGGTTATGAAGGCTCCTGCAGAGCTGTAGATTGGCAGGACATTGCAGCAGTGATAACATGTCATGTTTTTTGGGGGGGAAATTGGTGGAAATTGCCTGCTGTTTGGGTAAATGGGGGAACAGACTGCCTCTGCCATCTATTTACTGAAATCTTATGGAAGTATTTTTGTGATGAACCTAGTTCCATTCATCAAGCAAAAGGCTCAGCTATGGTTTGTAGAAGGTCCATGTCCATGTTTATTGTTTACTCGTCCCTCCTTCTTTCTCTATTTTTGCTATACAGTATTTTCCCAGTCTCTAAAATTTCCCTTCCTGTTGTATCATTCTGTCTTTGTATTTGTTTCTTCTATTTTTAAATGTTGTCCCATGTATTCACTCCTGTTCTGCTGTCAAACTGTGTTTTGTTTTTGATTTGCTGATGAGCACAATAACATAAATGGGATGCCATTTTAGTCCAAATGTAATTATGAAATTATGACATAAATGCCATTATTATATAAATGTTTCATTATGAAATAGAAGTAGTATTTTGGGAAAAAAAAGCCATTTTGAAATAAATATGATTGAATATGAATGTTATTGTTAGAATATTGTTATCATTGCCATCTTATTGTTCTGGAAGCTTCATACCAAGTCAAATTCCTTGTGTGCGTGAGCACGCTTGGCAATAATAGCTCCTTCTGATTCTGATTCTGAAAGTGAGTACGATGGAATAATATTTTATAATGATGAGTTCAGTATTACTTATTTATTTTTTGACTTATTTAGATGGTTATTGATGCATGTACTCATTTTATTACTTATATCATAGGGATATTTATTTATTTTATTTAGACTAAAATAGCATTTCACACATATGAGATGACACACTAAGAGTTTTTTCTGTTTTCTTTCTGTTTGCTTTGCTTCTACTTTCCTTTTCTTCCTTCCCTTTCCCGCCTCCCCCTCTCTTAGGAGTACCTTTAATAATCCATAAAAATGTCATTTAATATGGGGGGGGGGGGGTGGTTAAAAAAATGGAAAAATGGAAAGTTTACTAGTAGTCAGCACAGCAAAGATAATAACCTCACAAGTTTGGCCTTGAGATTACAACTCCCAGGTGAGTAGCAATTTCACAGTTTTCAGAGTAGGAGCTTTTATTATAACCCTGATTTTTTAGCATCTTAAAAGGTTCCTCTGGGACCAAAAAACCATGTAAAAGGAGAATTTTCTTCCAGGAAAGGTTCCAAGTAGAAGCTCTTTAGAGTGGTAGAACCACTGGCCATTGAAAAAGCACTGGAGAAACCATTTCTAGAAGTGTACACAACCTCAAAGTATTGTGTGAAATGTCATGTAATGGCCAAAAATATCTCATTTATAAAGTTTGTCCTGAACTCTGAAAATATGACACTGAGCAATTTGAACAAATAGTATTTGAGCTTCCAGCATCCAAAATCTGACCTTCTCTGTCAGACACATCTTGGCTTCTAACCTTTCCTTCACTGATTTATAACTGACGATAACTGAAGATAAGCTCCCACTTATTCTTAACCATCGTGTCTCAGATCTCTTAGGGAAATGTCAAACGAACACAAAACCTCTCCCGGCTGAATCTGCAGCTTCAGCTTAAATCTCTCTTTCCTTATTCTCTCTCGCTGGACCTTATCGCTTCTTGCGCAGGCTATTAGTCAGATGTCCATCATTCAGGATCTGGCCTTTTCAGTCTCCTTGGGAGAAAATTGTGGTGTGTCTGGATTGATTTCCACCTTGCTGTCAGAGATATGTGCCAATCATGTCTGTGCTTCCTCTCTTCAAAAAAGCCCCCATGATGTTTGAGGATCAAAGGCTAATGGCGTCTTTTACCGAAATTGCTCCTCTTGATTCTTTCTTAATGACCTGGTGGTGAATAGAATACCAGCCTGGCTTGTATAGACTCTTTATTCTTCTAACCATCTGCTGTGAAGTAGTGAGCTGATACAGTTCATTGATCTTTCAATGGTGTGATACTCAGAACGAAATTATTTTACGAGGAACCAGGTAGAGAACAATGGAACCATCCTGAAACCATGTAGGATCCATTCTGCGAATAAGGTACTGATTTGGCTAACCTTTACTTCCTGGGGAGCACCCAGGGGTTCTACTCAGAACCATGTAGAAAATGATGGAACCATCTAGAAACCATGTCTGTGCTTCATCTCTGATTCACAAGTACTGTTGGCTTCTTCATTTACCAAAAAAGATCTGAATATAAAACAAAGTTGGCTAATTTAGAAGTTTGATTTCTATGCTAATCTCTAACCATTGACTGTTAAGATGTGGGTTGATGTAGCTAACCTTCACCCCCTGAGAAACATCTATCAATTGGTTGATGCTCAAAACGCAAAAAAGATATCTACCATGGAACTTCCATCTAGGAAGCATGTCTGTTCTTCCTCTCTTGCACAAGTGCTAATGGCTTCTTCTTTTACCAAAAAAAAAAAGATATGAAGTGTTGGTGAGTAGAAAATAAGCTTTGGCTCACTTAGACTTTTTAAGTCTATGCTAATCTCTAACCATCTACTGTGAAGAAGTGGGATGATATAGTTAAACCTCACCTTCTGAGAACTAGGAAATGCTCAGAACAAATTAATATATGATGAACCAGGTAGAGAACCATGAAACTTCCATCAGGAAGCATGTGTGTTCTTATTCTCTTTAAAAAAAAGCCCCCATGATATTTGGGTATCAGTTACACAAGGGCTAATGGCTTCATTCACCAAAGCTAATCATTACCAAAGTTGGTCGTCATTCTTTCTTAAGGCTCTGATGACTAATAGAAAACAAGCTTGGCTTGTTTAGACTTTTTATGGGCATCTAGTATGAAGGCATGGACTGATGTAGCTAACCTTCACCTCCTGGGAAACATGTCTCGAGAGCAACCTGCTGAGAATGAAATGATCTCTGAGGAACCATATAGATAACGATGTAGGGAAGTCTTCTCAAGGAAAGCAGATGTAAATCGATGAGAAAGGAATAAAGACAGGGTAGTGTGATGCGGCCTGACACAAAGTGGAGCTGCTCTTACCATCCCAAAGATTATTTTCCAATAACAGCACATCCCGAAGTGATTTACTCCATTTATACCACAAGTGCAAAGCCTTCTGTCCTGAAGACTCACCCATGGTGAAAAATGTACTGACTGTTACAAAGCACTGACACTGGAGACTCCTTCCATAAAAACTGGCTAAACATTGTATAACACTTTTTTAAAATGTATTATTAGTAGTCTTGGACTCTGTAGAGCATCTAACATACAAGCCCCTGTGAATAGGCTGTTACTATAGAAACTATAACGTATTACAATGGGCACATTAATACAATAATTTGACCAAAGTCGTCCCGTTATAGAAAATTAATCGACACCTTCTGACCAGTCAGATTCCAGAACTCAACAGCGCTGTGGTATAATTTGGACTATGGTACATCTTAAAGTTGATTAAAGGTCACTCAATCCTGGCTCCACTTTAGAGGAATGATTTCTAAGCAGTGATTTGATGCAAAATTCTTGAGGAAAGTTCTTCTTGTCTGTTGCAAAAAGCTGCTAACGTTCCTCTTTGTTTTACCTTCACATAGTTTTCTCCATAGGGATAAAAGAGACCTTCTGTTTCGACTGACTCAGCCACGTTTCTTTAGGCGTCACTTGCTGTCAGGCCAAAACACTTTTAAGGATAGAAAAGCTTTGGAAAGTCGTCTCTCCTCCTGCCAGCTCCTATATTTAACCAATGCTGACAAAGCATGTTCAGGGACAGGCTTGGAAATGGAAGGCAGTTTTGGGGCAGATGGAACAATAAAGTTTATGGGCAGATAGAAAAATATCAGTGTGTGTGATCCTAGATGGGCGTGCACATTTATACCATAATTTTATAGTGTCCATGAGAACGAGTCAGAGCTTTTGTCAAATTATTTTGGTTACATATTGGACAAATGCCCATCAAAGCTCTAAGAAAACATCTTTTCAATGCAGAATCGGACACAGAGCGAGAAGAAAAAAAAAGATGAATAATATGGGTGGTGGAAAAAAATAACCTCGGAGACTTTGCGTCTCGGTTAAAATACAAGTCTGGAGAGATTCAAGAGATAGCAGTACAATGGGATTAGTAAGATTTACCACAGATATAATCTACATTCCATTCGACTTATGTATCCACTACACGACTTTAGCCTGCACCGTATCTCCCTCTCTTGAGTGTTTTACTGTATATTTAAGATCGTACGATCACATAACTTTTGGAGCTGGATCCATGTGCAGTATATTTTGTGATTTATTGCATCTTCCCAGTCAAAGTCTGTTGTTAAATTGAACCTTTTTAGAAGGAATGAACACAGACAGATGCAGAAATGGTTTTGTGTTGATGACGAAAAACCTGGGCCATTACGAAAAGATGGAGCGGCTCAGTAATGCTGGACTTTGGCTGATCCGGAATCAGTTTTATCTCTCATTGCTGAATAGGTGTGATTTCACACACATTATTTTTCCTCAACCGCCGGTACACATTTTACACGTAATCCGCTTTGAAGTAGCCGCAAAGTGGGGAGAATGTGTCTGCTTTTTAAAAAGCACTTCTGTCTGTGTTTTTTTTTTTTTGGTTACAGCATAGATTCCACTTGAACTTGAAAAAATTCAATTTTTCATGAAATTGCAATGACGTCAAGCTTGTTTTTAACTCTCAACCAATCATGTCTCAATTTAGGGATTAAATGAAAAAAATCAGCAACATGGAGAACAAAACTTTGGTGAAAAATTAGTCTGGGCAGTGAATGAACGTGAGGATATGTGCAACATGTTGATTCAAAAATATTTCATTGCCAGTATTCCATACAATCCATGTATTTACAGTACAACTTAAAATAACACTGTGACTATTTCTGTGACATTCACCGGTACTCGAATTGACATCCTGAATTACTGATAATGATAAATCTAACCTAGAGATCAAGCTAGGCAAGTTAGTTAGCCAATATTAGCCAGGGCTGGTAAGAGCATTGCTATGGTTACATTACTGTTATGGTGTGTGTCATATGAGCAGGATGAACTGATTCTAGATCGACATTCTTAGTCTGACCCCAAGTTCTCACCATCAAGCAACAACAGCTGACCATTAATTTCCCATGCAATCACGCAACGCCACTGTGGAATTGAGATTTTCTAAATGTTAAGCAAATGAGTTAGTAATGAGTTAGCAGAACAACAAATAAACTACAAGTGGCTATAGTCAATATTTCAGACCAGTCATTTGGTGTGAGTGGTCCAGTTTATAGTTGCGCAACTACTTTCTTCCTAATCCATGTTTTGCTTTAATGGGAAAACCGAACAGAAAACTATTAATGCCATCTGGCTTCATTTCAGATTCCAGTGCAGATAAAATCTAAAAGCCTAGCAAGTCTCACTGTTGCTAAAGTAAAACAGTCCTGGATGCGATACCAATCCATTCCAACCTGTAGACAATTTAGCGTAGCCAATCCACCTATCAGCATGTTTTTGGGAGGTGGGAGGAAACCAGAGAACCTTCATGAAGATGGGGAGAACATGTGGAACTCCAGACAGTCAGTAACCCAAGATCAGGATCAAACTAGAGACTGTGAGGCAGAAAAGCTGTACCATCCCGCTGTACCACTGCGCCACCCGGTCGAAATATGCTTCGTGCTTATACGAACGTTTTCCTTTTTATCATAACTAGCTATTTAGATAGCTTCGAAGTGGGAATGAAGATTCTGGACAGACTGGTCAATGTTTAATAGTAGGTTATAAATTATACAGTGTCCTCAGTGTTTTTGTTTTTGGACTTGATTGCCATTTCTCATTAAGACCCCAAAAGCTGGGCAGTGAAGGACTGACAAACGTAGTGCTCTTGATATGACCACAAGAAAAAAAAAGAAAAAAAAAAAAAAACTGTAGACATTCGTGACTCACAGCCATCTAATATGAACACAGGATGTTAT
>CM040979.1:26878459-26935216 GCA_022985145.1 Pangasius djambal
CTGGTTCCTCTCAAGGTTTCTTCCTCATATCATCTCAGGGAGTTTTTCCTTGCCACCATCGCCACCGTCGCCACTGGCTTGCTCATTAGGGATAAATTCACAGTGATAAATTCAAATATTTATAATATATTTTTTGTTAATCCATTTATTTCTGTAAAGCTGCTTTGTGACAATGTCCATTGTTAAAAGCGCTATACAAATAAAACTGAATTGAATTGAATTGAATATTCCCGCCTTATGTCCAGTTTTCCCAGGATAGGCTTCGGATCCACTGCCACATTGACCAGGATAAGGCGCTTAGTGAATTCTTTTGAAGTTTGCTGAATTACTGAATTCTCCAGCTTGATCTCTAAACATTCACTGTCTGTGTGTATGTCGAGTTTTTTACGTATCTGTGCTGTAGATCTACGCAGGTTTGTGAAAAGCTGTGAAATTTCCTTCCCGCCTGTGATTTGTAACACACCCTACACTTCTGCGGCTGAGTGTTACACATGGCGTCATCTTCCACCTCGCTTCATGAGTTCACTCACCCTGACAATTATATCAAAGCACTGGCGAAGTGTTAACCGAGCGGGAGGGAACAATCTTCTGGCAGCATGAGTATAACATTGTGTTCCATGGGAACATGCAGAGGTCTGTGCCCGCTTGTTTATTACTCCTTGTGTCGGGTGTCTGGCGGGAAGCAGAAGAGATATTTTGGAGTACTCGTGTTTTGTAGTGTAGATTTGAAGAGTGCTTGAGTGTGGATTCAGCTCTGGCAGACAGAGACTCCCTCCTACGTGCCTAAGCCTACGCTTCGCTCACATGTTTGTTTCTCAGCCAAGTATTTACTGCATGCCTCGTTAAGCTCATCGTTTGACAGACTCCAACATTAATAACCCTTAATTAGTTAGCACAAATCACGGAGTTCACTTTTGCAGCTTATTTTATAAATTTGTAGCTAGTTGTTCACTATCTTCTTACTCCTTGTGTCACGTAGTTACTCGTCTGGTGTTTAAAATGGTTTGTTTTTCCTATTTTTAATTCTCATAATCTTCTTCTCCTAATGATCAGGGTTCATCTTTTTTTGACAATGGCACCACCGAATCTCGAAATAAGGCCAGCAAACATCAGCGAACACTAATATTCTCCATCAGACACCAAGAAACATCAGTATTTTCCAACGTTCATAAATGAAGACCACCATACACCTGCGAACACCATCATTCTCCAATGTATACTAACATACACCAATGTACACCATCATTCTCCAACAAACACCACCATACACCAATAAACACCATCATTCTCCAAAAAACACCACCATACACCAATAAACACCTTCATTCTCCAACAAACACCACCATACACCAATAAACACCTTCATTCTCCAACAAACACCACCATACACCAATGTACACCATCATTCTCCAACAAACACCACCATACGCCAATGTACACCATCATTCTCCAACAAACACCACCATACACCAATGTACACCATCATTCTCCAACAAACACCACCATACACCAATGTACACCATCATTCTCCAACAAACACCACCATACACCAATAAACACCATCATTCTCCAACAAACACCACCATACACCAATGTACACTATTTTCTTTTTAACAAACAATGCCATCATTCTCCAACATGCACTAATATACACCAGCCAGCACCAATATCTTCCAATAAACACCCAATAATGTCAGTATTCTTCAACATGCAGTGTAATGATAAGCGCTGATCCTTGTGCTGGATTAGGAGTTGTGCGGGCTCATTAGGTGTGTGGATTATACTAGCATGTGAATGGGACACAAGATTAAGTTGCTCCACAAGCTGGACAGATGGATGGCAATGAAAAGTGGGAGGTGAAAGGATTGAAGAGTTCAGATGCAAAGTTGAACTGCTGCTTTATTTCCCTCAGCAGCAGGAAACCAAGCACATGGCCTGACCTCTGACCCTTCTTACTTTCACACATGGCTCACAATGTGATGGTTCCTGACTGAAGAGTTCTCTGAAAGAATCGCCGTCCTTCATGTCACCTTGCCTCTCCTTTTGTATAGCGTTCCTTTTCTGTTGTCGTCGTCTTCTTTTTGTAGTGTGTGTTAGTGTGTTGGCAGTTAGAAGGAGAGTGTGGTTAGGGCTGTGTGTGAAAGAGAAAATAGAGGGGGGGGAGTAGGGGTTAGGGGGTCGTAAAGCATTTTAAAAAAGGCTATTACCAAGAGGCAGAGCTGTTTACGACGGCAACACAGCTCATGCTGAAAGAGCCCCTTGTCTGGAGGGCCACAGTGTGTGTTACGGGAGCATTACATCATTAAAACACACACCTCACATGTACGCTTAGTCATGTTGGTCTGTTATATTCTGGACCATGTACACAGCTGAAGTGTGGGATTTGAAATCTTGTAACACCAGATTTAAGTGATGTATATGTATCAGTCTAATGCTATTAAGGCTATGAGAGTCATGGATGTTAGCTTGTAGTATGTGTACTGAATATTAAACAAAGCAGCAATTCGCTTCAATTCATTTTTATTTGTGTCGCGCTTTTAACAACGGACATTGTCACAAAGCATCTTTATATATCGAAATTTATCGAATCCGGATATAATTTTTAAAATATATACACTAAATTTAGCTAATTTTTGATGTTAGATAGATACATTAGCTTGGTAGATTAGACAAAGTTTACTTATGTAATTTACGCATAATAAGAAACTACAGATGTCCATGTATTACGGACATTGTTTGAAAAACAAAATATAGTTAATTCTACACAACACTAAATGATATCTTAGCATTTGAAGATGTTTTGAATGAAGGAAAAGTTATCTAATGGTCCTCATTATGAGAAATGTAACAAATATAAGACCCTTAAGCCTGTTTCTAGACATAAATACTAATTTCTAGCTTAAAATGGTCTTAGTCTTACTCTTATTACTCTTATTGATAGACCATTTCGCTTCTTTTTAAAAAAAAATAAATGATCTGACAATAGAATAGCAATTTCAAGCTTGAAATGAATAGAAAAGGCTAGAATTAGGCCTAATCATCTTTGCTTACTTAACTATGTAATAAAGTTAGAAATATTAATTATATATTATGTATATTTTTTATATATGTTTTATATAGGTATACTTCAATTTATATATTATTAGCTGAATTTGCCTGTATTCAAGATATTTTACTTGCTAAAATATTATTTTTGTTGTGTTATAATGTGTTTTAAAGACAAAGGAACTGGGATAAAATTAAATATATAATTCTAAGAACATGGGTTTTTTTGTGATTCAGCAAGCTCCTTAATAATAATAATAATAATAATAATAATAATAATAATAATAATAATAATAATCACCACTTTAACAGTGGTTGGGAATGTTGTGTAAAGATATAGTGGACAGTGAGGCTGTAGTACAAGTTTTCTCACGAGTGAAGCAGTGGCATTCTGGCAGAAAGGTTTGCGTTTTGTTTGCGTGATCAACGATGAGTACATTTTGTGTTGGGAAGTACGCAGTGTACGCAGTGGAGCTGTTTTCGTTACTAATACAGTTTACACACACGCAGCTCAGAGACACAGCCCATGGAACTGCATAGATATTTAATGTAACATACACATCACTTAGATCTCAGCTCTACCCGTTACTGAGACTAAGCCCCCTGAGACCGCTTGTGTGTGTCTGTGTGTGTGTGTGTGTGTGTGTGTGAGAAAGAGAGAGAGAGAGAATGAAAGAAACCACACATAAAAGGGCATCCATGTTACACAGAGAGCAAATTAGCCAGCAATGTGGAGCCAGACTACTTCCTTTCCCTTCTCTCTCTCTCTCTCTCTCTCACGCACACACACACGTCACAGCACTACATGTAGCACATGTAGGCGTGTTTTCTTCAACAGTATTTTGGTAATGTTTTGTGTGTGTGTGTGTGTGTGTGTAAAGAGAGTGTCTTGGTCCAGAGGGATTGTACAGCCTTCACCACACCCTTCTTTACCCACCCTGAAGTGGCCACAGTCCTGGCACTATCCGTCTCTCGCTCAGTCAGTTCTCGTTCTTTCTTTCTTTCTTTCTTTCTTTCTTTCTTTCTTTCTTTCTTTCTTCCTCTCTCCGTCTTTCAGTCCTCTTCTCTCTCCCTCTGTAGTTTTAATTCTTTTCCAGGTTAAAAAAAAAAGGTTACATGTGTCTTTCCTTATTTTCAAACTTCCCGTGCGTAGTTTCTAACTCATACTCGTTCCTCTCATGTTCTTTATTTCTCTTTACTGTTTTCTCTGTTTGGGTTTAATAAAGCTCTTTTATTGACGGGACGGTATACAGTACAATATTACCACAACTTGAAGAACTATGTGAGAACAACAAAAACAACAGATAACTCACAATTTCAGTACGGATAAAAAAACAACCAGAGTAATATCAGGAGCGATAAGAGGAAAAACTAGCGCCATTGTGTGGATTCTCTCTCTCTCTCTCTCTCTCTCTCTCTGTCTCTCTCTCTCTCTCTCTCTCTCTCTCTCTCTCTCTCTCTCTCTCTCTCTCTCTCTCTCTCTCTCTCTCTCTCTCTCTCTCTCTCTGTCTCTCTCTCTCTCTCTCTCTCTCTCTGTCTCTCTCTCTCTCGCCCCCTTTATATTCTCCTGGAAACATTTGTAAAAATGTAATTATATGTGATTAATTCAGTCAGAGTTTTGCAGTTTGCGGTGAATGTAAACCCTCGATATCTCACTGCTGTTACATCATCATCAGTTTTTTTGTTTCTTTTCAATTAATTTTAGTTCAAGTCAGTGAGCTTAAATAAATACACAACCTTTTCAACCCTTCTGTCTTGTATATACTAAACACCTCTCTTTCTCTCAGCGTATTTCTCTCTCTCTCTCTCTCTTCACGTTGCATTCTCTAGTTTTCCAATTCTTTCTTAATTCTTCTCTCATTTTTCACATTGCTTTCTCTCTCTCTCTCTCTCTCTCTCTCTCGCTCTCTCTCTCGCTCTCTCTCTCTCTCTCTCGCTCTCCCTCTTCGATCTGGTCCTGTACCAAATGGAAAAGAATGGAATTCAATTTGGAAAAGATTTATTTGGAAAGACGCATGATTGTATTGTTTTTTTTTTGTTTGTTTTTTTTTTAGATTTGATTATATTTATACTTAATTATATTCGTTATATTTGTCAAGTACGTGATTTCTCTGTTTAACCGAACATATAAAGGTGACGGTTTGCGTAAGTCATATTTTTAGCTATGCATTTTTTAAAGCTTAGAAGGAAAAAAAAAAGGAAAAAGTAATCAGATGAGTATCGATATCAGTTTTGGACAAGAAAAAGTGGTGTCGCGCCACCTGTAGCAATAACAATAATACTAACAGCGAAAAAATGGCACTGTTAATCTTTTCTCTCCGTCTTCCTTTCTCTTATCTCTGTTTTTGTATTCTTTCTCTCCTTGTAACTTTCTCTTAGTCTATTTTTCTACTTCTTTCCTGTTCTTTCCCCCTCCTTCCCTCATTTCCTCTGGTTTCGTCTCTAGCTTTCTCTCTCTGATTTATATACAGACTGATGATGATGATGATGATGATGATGTGAAATATCTCCAGGGTTTTTAATCCATCGCAAACAAAACTCATATATAATCAGTGCTTTACATTTGTCTTTACAAATGTCTTTTTTTGAGTCTCTCCTGCTCTTTCTTCATCTCTGTCCATCTCTTCCCTCTATCTGGAGGATTGCCCCTCTCTGCACTTCCTTTCTCGCTCTCATTATTTAAGCCTGTGCGCTAAACTGGCCCCTGGGAAGCATATTTCACACAAGAGGAATTTCCTGTCTTCTTCACAAGAGTGGGATGAAGTAACGGAGAGAGAGAGAGAGAGAGAGAGATAGAGAGAGAGAGAGAAGGAGAGAGAGGGAGGAAATGACACCTCAGCCAAGAACTGGTACTCCATCATCCTCTCTCGCTCTCCTTCATATTGCAGTTGTGTGTTTATGTGTCAGTGTGTGTTATAGTGTGTGTGTGTGTGTGTGTGTGTGTGTGTGTGTGTGTGTGTGTTTATTGACAAATTCGCAGCTCATATGTTAGAGAAGCGCTCCGTTGCTGAGTCGGCAGCTTTGCCTTCTCTTTTCATCCGAACAGAGATCAGGGAGCGTCTCCCTCGCTCACATCTGTCAGGCAGACTGAGAGAGAGAGAGAGGCTGTCGTTCGCTTCTCCATCCATTCCCACAACTTCGGTTTCGCTATCACCACATGAGGGTGAAGCCTTTCCGCCTGGTTGTAACTTCCTGTCTAACTTTACTCTCTGACCGCAAATGTAATTGTCAATTCAGCTTTATCTGTATAGTGCGTTTAGCAATAGCTATTTTCACAGAAATAGGGAAATCTGGATGTAGAGTTAGATTCCTAATGAAGAAGCCAGAGGTGACAGTGGTGAGGGAAAAACTCCCTGAGATGACATGAGGAAGAAAGTTTCCCTGAGAGGAAGCAGACTCAAAAGGGAACCTGTTCTGAGTGACATCGGACAGCGCCGTTATAAGTCATTAAAGCTCGGCTTGAACACATTCACACCTTTCGGAGAGACAAGGGAAAACTGGGATCATGTTCAGGTGCTTTTGGAACTACGTTTGAAAAGTAAATACGAGCATGTTACACAGCATCATCAGCTCATATGTAATTAACGTGCCTGGAGCTGGTTGAATGCTTTTCACAGCTAGTGTGTTAATTCAGTTTGTCTGCTGTGGTATTAAATACGATCTCCGATGTGACCTTTCTCAAGGAGGAGTTTGGATAATTTGACTCCTGAGATGCAATCAGGATAAATAGAGAGTGTCGTCAGGCTCGTTTAAATCATGTTTGATTGGGAAGAAAAAGACCTACAAGGTTCACATGTAACCCTGTGGTGGTGGTGTTGAGTTCCTGGGTTGAGTTCTCTATGCCTTGTCATGTTTTCTATGCTCAGATTCCTTCCTCGCTTCTCTTCTCTCTCTTCTCTCTCTTCTCTCTCTCCTTGGGCTGATTGTTTATCTCTTCAGGCCTACATGAACACTTTGAAATGTTCTTGTCCTTTATCTGTCCGTTTTGTTTTCTGTATTTGCAAGCTTTAAGGGTCTAGTGTAGGAGTTGGACAGTGGTTCGGATGTGTACTCAGCAAGGTACTGTATTTAATTGGACTGAACCGAGCCAGACAGTGTAGCCGCAGTTCAGTGACTAAGCAGTATCAGAAAAATGTACCAGCCCAGCTTCTGTAACACTTATGTTGTTATGTTGTATCCAGTCACATGCGTTTATGTAAATAATTTAGCTGAAGGCAAATTATTGGGTCAGAGAGAGCTGGAGGTCATAAAGGGAAGTTTTTGACGGAAACAGAATGTTTAAACACATTAGAGTAGAGTAGAGGTCGTTTTAGGCAAAAGACCAAGTGGAAGACCAAAAGAAAAGTGGGAAAAGACTAGGTGATTTTTTTTTTTGAGTCTGTGCCCTTGATAGACTCAGATTCCTGATCTTGGCTGACAGGAGAGGCACCCAGTGTGGTCCTCTTGCTGCTGTAGCCCATCCACCTCAAGGTCAATGTTTTGTGCATGCTGAGATGTTTTTCTGCTCACCACAGCTGTAAAGAGTAATTATATGAGTTACTATATCCTTCACGGCAGCTCGAACCTTTCTGTTCATTGTCTCTGATCGCTCTTTTCAACAAGGCGTTCCCACCGACAGAACTGCCGTTCACTCTATGTTTTTGTTTTTTCGCATCATTCTGTGTAAACTCTCGAAACTGTTGTGTGCGAAAGTCCCAGGAGATCAGCAGTTTCTGAAATACTCAAACCAGCCCATCTGGCACCAACAACCCTGCCACGATCAAAGTCACAGAGATCGCACTTTTTCCCCCATTCTTATGTTTGCTATGAACATTAACCGAAGCTCTTGACCTGTATCTGCATGATTTTATGCATTGTGCTGCTGCCACATGATTGAATGATTGGATAACTGCATAAATGAGCAGGTGTACAGGTGTTCTTAATAAAGCGGACGGCGAGTGTATATGCTTGTTGGAGAATGTTGGTGCTTCTGTGCCGTCTAATGGTCCTTATGTTGTTTGTTGAAGAGTTTGAGCGTTGGTTATGTCATGTTTTTGGTGTTGCTTGTTGGTGTTTGATGGAGATAGTCTTTGTTGGGGAATGCATATGCTTGATGAAGTATGTATTTTAAGTGAAATGTTGGTGCTTGTTAATATTTGTTGGTGTTTAACGAGTTTGTTGGAAGGCGCTTGGTATTTTTTGTATTACAGTCTGTATGCTTCATGGAGAATGTTCGTGTTCATGTGTTGTTTGGCGCTTTTTAATGGTGTTTGGTGAAGACTGCTGTATTATGAGAGACTGGAGATTGTCTTTCTTTAATTATTTAGTGCTTGTGTGTAATTTTTTGGTGTTATTTGTTGGTATTTGATGGCAATTATTAATGCCTGATGTTGTACTGTATTTGTCAAGGAATCTATATGCTTGATGGAGAATGTTGATGGTTGATGGAGAATATTGGTGTTTGTTAGAGAATTTATGATTCATGATGTTTTGGGTGTAGGCTTTCTCACTCGTCCTCTCTACTCTAACTCGAGGGTGTTTATAACCATGTCATGGTGGTGTGGTTTGGTTCTTTCTAATCTGAGTGGACAGGTGCCACTGGTCACTTTGAGGCTTAGCAGGAGGTTTCAAAGACTGACCGCCTACTGAGAGTTTCTGACTGTGAGGCTTTCAGCCATCTGCTGCTAATGAGGATCACAATTAGACACACACACACACACACACGCACAGGGAAAACCCCAGTAGGCTGCTCTCCACCCAGCTGGTCAGCTGTCCCTGTTCATTGTGTCCTGGCATTCCCTCCTGAGGAGGACAGCTAATAAATAATGGAAGCTGGCAGAGCACAAAATCCAGCAGTTAGCATCGCCATGCTCATGCTAGCAGCTGGCTTTTGTACCTAATTAGCTTGCATTTGTTTCTTTAGCCACAACCCTTTAATCTTTTCCTTCAATGAACCAAAGATCATTATTATCAGATGACGATGATTACAGTATTATTTCTTTGTTACGATACGCATGAGACATATTTACCAGTTTACCAGACTTTTTTTTTTAACCGTTCTGAGACTTAAACCTTCTAATAACCAAAATCCTTAATGATTAGATGTTCAGTCTTTTTCATTAGATGGAAAGAAGCCAGTTACCTCCCAGATGAAACACAAAATAATAATGATAATAACTGATTATTCTTATTATGGGTATTAATTAGATTGATTATTAAATATTGTTCTCTGTGCATTCTGATTTGAGTTGAAATTTTAGGAAATAAACATAAGATTATGTTTAACAAAAAGAAGGATCAAGCAAAGTATTTTAATGAGCTTTAATTAGCTTTAATTTACCACAAGCTAAAGGGATTGATATTGTGGGGGGAAAAAAAAACCTCAGCATGGCAATCACACTAAATGGACTTTTCCATCCAGCACTTTTGGAAAAGTGAATGGAAAGCCTTGAATGGAAAAGCCTGAAATCCAGGGAAAAAACTAAAATGCTTAAATATTGAAAAAAATGTTGCAAAAAAAATGTGCAAAATAGACACACAAATAATTTTCAGCCAGGGCTGAAATGTCAACATTCATCATTTAATTAATTTGTTTAAAAGTTGACATTTCAGCCCTGGCTGAGGTAAAGCGCTTACTGAAACTGAAGGAATGAACGAACATCAAATTTCAAATCTGTCCATTACAGTGCTGTTATGGTGCTCATTTCATTTCAGTGCAGAGAAAAAAAAGCATCGTTTTTATGACTAGTTGGTTCCAGATTCCAGATTCGTTCACAGTTTCTTTTGCATGTAATTCGAAAATCTGATTTAAAATGAAAAAATTCCTAATACTACTGAAAACTAGTAATACTGATGTTACCGAAAAGATGATCATTTTCTAGCTAAAACGCTGAATAACCGGGGAACATCGGGGAACGTGTGTGTGTGTGTGTCCAGGGGCGACACTACTCTTCAGACAGTGGCAGTCTAGAGGCTTCAATTGGCTGAGCCAATGAAATATTTACCATTGCTGTAACTCAAAGCTTTATCAAGCGTCTGTTCCTGCGGCTTTACTGTTTGATGCAGTGGGAGTGAAGTTCTGTTACTGTTTACACTGAAACCACAATCCGCCTCACTTTCACCAAAAGAATAAGGTTCTTCATAGCGTGTTCTGAGCATTTAAGACAAGGAGACCAGCTGCACCTCATCTGGCTCGTTCTACACGCAAAAAAGCTTCACATCAGCAAATTTTGCTATTTTAGTCTCCTTTTTTTTTTTTTTTTTACAAATACTGCACAGATGTGCATCTCTTTATTTACAATATAGGAGCAGCGTATTGTCAGGATTGCAGTGCGTAGCCAAACTGCTTCTGCTCTTGATTAAGAAAACTGAGGCACAGTAAGCAACAACTGTGCTGTGTGTTTAATGCAGACACATATACTGTATATACATCAACACTAAAATGTGAGAAGGTTTTATGTCAAGGCTTCAGCCCAAGAGGCAAGATGGTAAAATGAAGAAGTGCAGTCATGTAAACATATATATATATATATAGAATTGAAAGAAATACATGGCATCAACCAGTTCTGCCAATTTATTAGCTCATTTGTAGAAATAAGTATCAGTACAGCTCCATTTTCATACTTACAAAATTTACAACCACAGAAAATCTTGTTTTGAATGCAAAAAAAAAGGTTTCTTGATATTTTCTAAATTGCTTGAAACGGCAGTTCTAAACATTTTTATTAGAAAACAAAAGGTATAGGCATTTTTAAGATTCACAACACCCCCTCAATTCTACAAACATTTATAGCACTGATTAAAATGTAGCCAGTAATAATATGTTGTAATATAAGTTTATGCCAAATGATCATGTTATTATATATATATATATATATGACTTCTTTGTTCCTTCAAAAATGTAAACTGTGTTGACATGGCAATGTTTTCTGTAAGGAGATGTTTATTTACTGTTTGTGGAAGGAGTCTCCACTTTGTGACAGTACTTTGTAACAGTAGGACCTTTCGCACCGCAGGAACCTTTTCATAGAACCTGAGCTAATTGTGGAACTACCCACTTTTTGGCGTTTTCGCACCTCCGGAACTGGGTGTGATTTTAGTACCGGATTGCCTTTTTCGAGAACCAAATTAGCTCCTACTCCAGAGCAGGGTGTAACCAGCACGACTGGTACTATCCGTGACGTAAGTAGACGTTGATTGGCCAAACGCGTACGAAAACGCCGTCACCCGCCATGATTTAAAACGCAGTGTAAACATACTGTAGTGTCAACTTATTTCGCAAGTATGGAAAACAGCGATAGATGGACGGACGCTGAAGTGCAACACAGCTCCGATCACAGCATCCTCCATCCTCCGGTTGTTTACGTTGTTCTTTGTTTCCGTTGTTGAACGCCGCGCACAAATGACGTCGCTATCGACCGGCTTACGTCACTTCCTAGTGCCCACTGTCGGTGCGAATGCAACCCTTTAAATGGTGCTGGGAAATGGTTCGCGCAAAATCGCCAAGTACTTTAGTACCGTACATTTAGTTCTGGAACTAAAACAGTGCGAAAGGCCCTATTCAGAGGTAAAGGTTTTCCACCAAGAGAAAGTCTAATGCTGCATTCGAGGCGAAGTTGCAACTTGTCATTCCCTGCCTACAACCGATAATAACCACCTAAAAAAATTTGTCCCTGGGGTAGTTTCTCAGCTACCAGTTCCTTCGCTGTTTATGGAGTGACTTCAGATCAACATGGCCGCTCGCACTGTGTACAGTGTAAAGTTCCCCTTCTCTACTTTTAAATGAGTTTATAGAAGTGGTTTTAGATCAGTTCATATACAGACACAGTACTTGGTTAAATCTATAACATTGATCATACTAATCACTATTTTGAGAAGGTAATAATCAACATTAGAGTTATCACTAACGTTAGCCAGCTAGCTTGTTGCTGACTGTATTTGCTATTGTCCGTAAAATTTCAGTTAAAGTCGTTTTTTATGAGCTTTACATGCTCTGACAGAGCAAGAAAAAGACACACTTTCGAGGAGGCCATGTTCCATGTTTTTTTCACCTTTGAATGTTGAACGTCCTGAGGTGGGAAATGACTTTATTAACTTGCAAATGACCACTTACAAGGCAACACGAACGCAGCATAAGGATGGAGGAAGTTGTGTTGGTAACAATCTGCATTTTTTTTGTCTTGGAGAAAGATAGAGGCTGGTGAGGAAATGACTGTTTGTAGCTGCTATAATGTAAGTGATAACAGAAACTACCTTGTTTCGTGGACATTAAACAGTGTTTTAAATAGTTTCTGCAAAATTCTAATATCTAATCAATTCAATTCGACAACTTCAGCAGGAAATCTCATACCTATATAAAATGTTTGAAGATGGTCGCTTAATGAGAGTTTGGATTAAACTTTTTGGGAAGTATAAATCTTTAGTGTAGACATAAGGGACCATCCACTGCAGCAGAAGATGAGTCTGCAGAAAGTGCAGAAAGCTCCAGGCAGATGTAGATCATCAGGACATTGCAGTTGAGAGAGATCCTCTGCAGCTCTCCGGTGATGAAGTGATTGAATGAGCTGAGCCTGTGTGTAATGATCAAAGGGCTCGACACAGATGAAAGCCGAGCCATGCTAATAAGTGAATCCGTGTTCTCAAGTGCTTAAACACTGACACCTCAGTCATGCTCTTTGCCTTCTTTTCTGTCTCTCTCTCTCTCTCTCTCTCTCTCCCTCTTTAGTATCCAGATCCCAATTAGCATGTGCACACTCCTGACCACACCGTCAGTACAGAGAAATGTAATGTCCTAAGGTTTAATTAGCATGTGAGCGTGCTTTAGCTGCTGTGGAATTGAATTAGGAAGGCCAAAAGATGCTGTCTCTCCTTCCCAGTTAGTCTCACTACCCCTTGGCTGGTGTACGAAATAAGCAGCACACAAAGAGCTGTATTTCTCCAAAGAAAAGCTTTTGTATGCAAAACCACTCAATGTTTCACCGTTCATAATTACAGACGCATTACAAAGATGAACATACCAACATGACCACCATAATACACTATGGAGTGGAAGTATTAAATATTAACAAGAAATAGGTTGTAAAAAAAAAAAAAAAACACCCAGTGTGTGTGTATTGACATTCTGAGTATTGAATGGTCTTTGCTGTAAATATTTTATTAACAATGGCGGATGTGTAGTTTTTAATTAAAGCCCATGCTTGACACTGTGGTTATAGCTTGTTACATTTCAGACACAAATCCCTCTGTGTTTTATGCTCTGGCCTTATCTTATGCACTCCTGGCTGGCTTACCAGTTGTGTAAGGTATAAATCTACTTGCAAAATGAGTACATGGACAGATGGAAAGAGGTACCTACCAACATGACCATCTATCTATCCTGTATATATATATTAATTATAGTCCATGCTGGACCCTGTGCATCTTAATAAAAGGGTCATTCTTTCGAATCTCAGGTCTCGAGTCTTCAGAACAGCATTTTGGGTCGGCATTGATGTTCTTCCTGAATCTTTTTCAGTAAAGCTTAAAAACATTTATGCTCAGAGCTTGTCTCAGGCACTCCTGGCTGGCTCACCATTCGTTACATGCAAGCTGTAATTCTACAGTAAAGAGGTACACACTAGCATGACCACTGTGATATAAATCGGAATGGGAATATTACATATTAAAAAGCAGGAGATTCTGTTCTATTCCATTTCTGTTTGTTTCTATTTGTTCATTTTTATTCGTTTCCTTTCCATTCCTTTCTGTTCTATTCATTTCTGTTCGTTATATCCATTTCCATTTGTGTCTACTCTTCATGTTGCCTCATGACTGTAAATTGTTTTCTACTATAAAGCAGTGTAGTAAAAAGTAAGGTAGCAATTAAAAGGTTTGGTGTTGGATCTCAGCTCTTGGGTCTTTAGAACTGCATTTTGGATCATGTTGAATATTCTTCCTGAATCTTCTTCCCAGGCCTTGTTTTATGCACTCCTGGCTGGCTCTCCTATTCTTACATATAAATCTACTTGCATAAATGAGTAGATGGACCAGTAGTGACCCAGTCACAGTACCCCCAGGTCTGGCTTCAGGGGTGGGTCCTAGCAGCTTTAATCTGTTCAGGGTACTAATAGGTCCTAATTTGGCCACTTGGTCTTATGGGGGTCTTTGAGATGGCTTTTTTTCTGACCTCTGCCCTCAGACCAAGAGTGGCGCTACTTGTGCATATGTACAGTGCATTCATTGGCACCAAATCTTGAATTTACTGGAAGTCGCTCACAGAGTGAGACAGCTGGACACTAGAGGGCTAAACTCTAAACATTTATTGGTAACAAGGAAAGTATGTTAGAGCACACAAGCTAGATTGATTAATCAGTAATTGTTGTGTGCTGCAGAGCTGGGGGCTTGAGATGGGGATTAGATTTAGGATTACGATCTAAGTGGGCAGCTGCTGATGGCTACAGTAGGATTATCGGCTTGTCGGCTAGCCCTGACCTCTCACCTTTGAGTCTGTGCATCCCGTCATTATGCTAGGTGGATAATAGTCTGGCTAATGAGGACTGAAGCTGTAATATATTGCACTGATCATATGCACAGTGGTCCATGCTAATGCCACGTTGATATAAGAATAAAAACGCTGCAGTTTAGAGTGGATACACTACTTTAGCCTGCCTCAGTTTAACCCTGTTAATCCACCGACTCTGCGCACAGGTCTAACAGAATCAGCAAAACGACACTGCAGATCTGACAGCAACATGGTTATATTTTCCGTTATGACTCTGACAAGTGTAGATATCCTAAATGAATGGATGGAGCATGACAAGCACAGTATATTTTACACATATCATCCTCTGAACATTAATTTGAAAGCCAGTTTCATATAGGATAGTCTATAATAAGTCTAGAGAATATCGAGAAAATGTATAAACTCCAATCTGATCCTGATCCAGTGTTTCAAACCAATACCATCCCATGATAGGTTTTTTTTCCACTCAGCACTGTCCTGTCTAGATAACGTGCACTTTCCTTTGTATTGATTGTCCTGTGTGTTTATTGTATTGTTTGTACTCATCTCACACTGTCATGTCTTTGTCATGTTGCACATTGTTCTTGGGGAAACGATATTTAATTCCAATGTGTACAAGCCAGAAAGAGAAATGACACTAAAAAACACTTGTTGATACTGATAATCAGCATTAGATCACTACATCTCTAATTTCAGATTTCCGTGGTATACCCTCGTCCTGATATATTGTATGGGAACATCGATGCTTTTGATTGGACCATCATAAAGCTAGTTTGCTTTAGTTTTATTCCCAGTTGTTGACCGTTGCCTTATGCTGCTCTAATAGGATTCTCACAGGAATGTAAATCTGAAGAACAATGGTGTCTCTTTCACTTGTGCTCCTAATAAGTCTCCTTTGGGGTCAATAGATTGACTCCGGCTGTTTACTGATAGAAGTTTTGTTCTCTAAACCCACTTAAATGACTCTGGTTTCAGATTGGTTCTATTAGCTAAATGAGTCCATGTGTGCATTGAGTCTCAGTCTTTAGGGAAGGCAAATCGACTGTATTGATTTCCCACCATGCTAAATACAATGTATATTTGTACAACGCTAAAAACATTACCATCTTTTTAATTTTTCAGTGCTTCTCTCTCTCTCTCTCTCTCTCTCTCTCTTTCTCTCTCACCCTTTCTTCTCTCATTTCCCTCTTTTTCATGGTTTTAAGCCACAATATTGTGTAACTAATGGCTCAGAAAGTTACATTTTCATGCAGACAGCTTTCTCATTACGCTTGCCTTAAGGCCACGGCCTGATAGAGGCACTGAGTGGATTGTGCTCTAGCTCAGGGAGCTGTTCTGTCACATTTCTGAAACATTTTAATAGATTATCTTGAAAAATGGGTACACAGGCAAATGTCTGAAAACATGCCACCACCGGTGAGAAGGCCTGTGTAAAGTAGCAGTCATGTTGGACACGATTCAGGAAACATGATTCGCTTTCAGTTGCAGTTAATTTCGCCTCCACCTTTCACATCAACCGTCTCTGATTTCTTTTCAACGCTGCAAATCCACGAATCTTAGAAGTGTGGGCTGATAGAAAACGAGCACACAGGTAACGTCATATCTGTCTGGAAGAATCGACATGGAGGAAGTGTTTATTATTAGCATTTCGCTATGGAAAGAAGCTCGTTCTGCTCTTCAATCAGGATAAGACTGGATAAGACTCATTGCTCAGAAACAATAAACTAGCTAGCTAAGGTTAGCTATTCACTGAACCACTACTTTCCCTCCATTAACATGTCATGCCAGAATGCCGATAATCACTTGAATTTGCTCCACCCTGACTAAGAAATACACAATGTGAATATTCGGTGTTTAAGCCTTCTCAATCCAACACCAGTGAAGCTCTTTCAGTGGGTGTGTCTCAATCAGCTCCCTAGGTCATGAATCAGTATATCGTATACAGGAGTTCCTGCGCTGCTAAGGACCCTGGCTCACTACACATTGGGACATTGATGACTCGATTTCTGGCGACATTACTACGTACTCGCGTTGTAAAACGTCACCAATGGCATTTATCAACAACAGGCAGGACCGATATCTTTCTGACATTATATGTCATATAAACGTCAAATTAATTTAAAAAATCGCTAACGTAAATAATCTTCTTAGAGATACAACAACGATAACAAGCTACTTACATTTGTAAACTAAGTTGACGAGATCATCCGCCATTTTTTCCAAGCTGAGAGGCTTCAGAAATTATGACGTCATTTCCAGTAAGGGAACATAGCTAGCATCGTTGCTCCCTGTTTTTTTGGTGCATTGTGGCATTTTTTAGAGACCGAAAGTTCCAGTGCACTGGAAGGATTTTGCGATTGAGACAGCCCTTAAAATGTCCGACTCCCTGATCAGTGCCCTGACTACTGAACTAGGGAGCTGACTGAGATGCACCCAGTGTCAGAGAACTCATCTTTTTGCTTCCTGTCTCTAGCTAAATGGTTTTAAATGTTGCTGCTCTAGCTCCACCCTGACCACGCCCCTGGGATGGTTCACACCCGTCACACCCGTAATCCATGTTTGAAGCGATTTGTTTGCCTCGCCTGTGTTTCCTGGTCTAGTTTCATGGTTTCCTAACTTTCTAGTAGGGTCAGCGATGTGACCAAAATATCACATTGTAATACTTGGAGCCATTTTTTTACACCATGTGTAACATGATACATAGGTTTGCTAAAAAGCTGGCAGCAAAACAGTAATGTTGCATTAACCAAACCGACGGGAAAAAATACTTAAACTAAATTAAAACTGAAAAATAGTTTGATGATACCTTTATTTAAAGCCTTTATTGAATACATTTATTGAAAATTAAATTAATTAAGCTGAAAAATAAAAAAATAAAAATAAAATAAATTCTTAAAAATAAAAAAAATGAATAAACAATGAATTCTAATAATAAATAAAAATACAGTTTACAATTTTAAAGCTGTAGTACAAAATTCTAACATCATATCAGCTGTATATGACGAAAGTTATCACTATATGGTCAGATTGCCCAGCTTTATTTTCTAGACTTTCCTGGTGATCTTGTGTTATCCATCTCTTTATAGCTGTATTCCTAGTCTTCTTTTGACCTCTGACTGTCTTTGACACTGAGTATTGATCTACCGGTGAACTCTGTCTGATGCTCAACCTCATCTCTGAATAATGATCATGGTTTTTAGATCAGCTCTAATAAAGAGACTTTGCCGAGGTGTCCAATTGTTTAAGCTCCTATTTATTACAGTCAGCCTCCACAATATATATATATATATAGTACGTTATATAGTATATAACCAGTGGTTTCCGTTATTACCCTAGAAGAATTGCTCAAACTGTTGATTGCTCAAACAGAATTCTTGATTTGACTGGTCAGAAGTTGCTGATTAAATTTCCTACAACAGCAGCTCTGGCAGTAATTCTGGCTACAAGGTTAATATTAATGCACACGTTCTAATACATTATTGTTTCTATAGTAACAGTTTATTCACAGGGACAAAGAAAAACATATAATTGTTGATATGATGACGTTTTCTGTAATGGGATGTTTATTTAACATTTACGGAAGGAGTCTCCAGTGTCAGCACTTTGTAACTGTCAGATGTAAAGCGGTAACTGTACGTTTTCCGATACGGGAAAGTCCTCAGGACAGAGGAGTTTACGCTTTTACGGTTTCTCGGTAACGTGACGAGTTGTAATTTTTTGTTTTATTAATTTCAAGAGAGAGGGAAAAAAAACAGGGTGGTGAGGGAAAGACTTTTTCTGTCTGCTATAACAGAAGTGAAGATAGAAACTAATTTGTTTCGCAACATTAAATGTAACTATAAATGGATAAAAAGTACAAGATATTGTTTTGCCCAACACACTCCTATTGTTTGTCACTGTATATTTTTTTCCACGCTATCTTTCTCAATACCTTTCCTCACTCTTTCAAGAAGGGCTAACGATGAGCAATTGAGAGCATATTAGTGACTCTAAGTGTCCAGTAAACTAAAACTAATATCGTATGGTTATATTTAATGGAGCTGTGAATGCACAATGGCTGGTGGGGAAAGAAAAAAAAAAAAAGTTGAGTTCAGTATCATAAAGCTATATCCTAAAGAGTTTTATGGTTATCGTGACAGGAGATGTTTACATTAGTTCCACTTGATATATCCACGCCAGTAATCCATATCCGGGTCTGTTCTTCCTTAATCTGTGCAGGCGGATGTGTTTTAAAAAATCCTGCCTTCTATCTGTTCATCCTCAGCCCCTCGCCACACACAGCTAAAGCAATCAGACATGGTATTTAAGGAGGATCGACTCCCAGCTCACCCAAGAAAGTGCATTAGACAGCGCTGTGGTCTGACACGCCGAAATGGCTGCAGCAGGGTTTTACGGGTAATACGTGTGTTAGTATTGTGTACGTCTTGGGCCACAGTGAGCCACCAGAACAGCATGGAGTCTACAGACTTCCGACGCAGTGTGTGTTATATTCCACGTTCGACTAAAACTCGGAATTAAGACCGCCGACCGAAGAAAACGCCCCTCAAATCAGAATTCCTACTCGGGATGGTCTCCTCAACCCTGAGTTCAAATCAAAATGGCTGCTCACAGCATCACCAGTAAACAAAGAAGCACTTCTTTACATTATAAACGCAAGGATTTGCTTTAGATCAAACAACATACAGACATTTTTGCTTGTTAAATCTATAACGCTGACTGTACTGTTCAGTTTTGACGAGCTAAATCTGTATAATCGCTCACGAGCCAGTTAGCTGCGTTTTTGTGGCGCGCTTCACTTGGAGGTGATGTAATTCCGAGTTTCAGCTTACGAGTTAAGTCAAACGCAGCAGTAGAAAAGCCGAAATGAGGAGAGAGGAGTGTGTTTTGAGTGCTGGAGTACACCACAGCACACACAGATGGCAGCAGAGCCGTACAGCCACGCTTCATTCGACTTCTGGAAGCTTCTGCTGTAGTGACTCATTGATTGTTTAGTTCCCTAATGCTGTAGTGCTGCGGCTCCCATTCATACAGGACAGACACACACACACACACATATTCACACACTCACACACTCTCAATTCCCATATCTCATTTAGATACACATACACTGATCCCCTATACCCATGCACGTACTGTACACACACTAGTGCTCTTAAGTTTCTTTGCATTTGAATGTTAAAGAGTTGTTAAAAGTGTTTAAAAATGGTACATTTTCTTCAGTAAAGAAATGATTATGTTATCATTAGCCGATTTCACAAATGTTCCACGTTCACAGCAATGTATTATAATTGATTATTTTTATATTTTAGCTGGATTTTACAGTTTTTGTAACCTCCTTATATGCTCACTACGTAGGGTTTGATTCTGTTGTAAACACTACATAGTGCACTATAAAGTCAATAAAATGCTTTTTAAGGATTCAGACACAGCACAACTCCGAAAAACATCTGCTGGAAATTTACTCGTTGCGTGTAATATCACTTTTAAGGCACATGCATTGTACGTTCCGATTTCGATTTTTTTTTAATTTAATAAATAAAAAAAATCGCTGACATGAATGACATATGTCATTCAACATACTTTCGTTAGGTCGTAAACATTTTAATGTGATTTTTTTTTTTGCCATAAAATAGATAAATATTAGATCGGAATCTGAATATTATTAGAACATATTTATTCCTAATACACACATTGTGACAATTTCAGCTCTCCGTTTTGCCAGGAAATACACAATATTCGGAAAAGTATTATTACACAATATTTAAAATGAGTTCTGACACTCGTAATACACACACACACACACACAAGCGTGTGTACTGACTCCCTCCTCCGCTGTAGTGGCAGGCTGCCGGGTGCTGGCAGCCGGTGTGTGTGTGTGTGTGTTTGTGTGTGTGTGTGTGTGTGTGTGTGTGTGTGTGAGAGAGAGAGAGAGATGCTGAGGAGGAGCTCAGGCAGTGTGTGAGTGGGAGTCTCTGTGCTAAAGCTTTTCCAGGAGACTCAATGTTTCTGTGTTTCTGGACGACGCCTGCTACAGCCACGGAGGTCACATGACCGCAAAGGGCAACGTCTAGGCACCTTGTACTCATCTGCCCTCTCTCTCTCTCTCTCTCTCTCTCTCTCTCTCTCTCCCCCTCTCTCTCGCAGGTCCACCTGGTCTGGTTCTGCCTCCTCTCACTGTGTAGCACTGAAAAACCAGCATCCTGCTCACAGGTAGGCATCTCTCTCTCTCTCTCTTTCTCTCTCCCTCTCTGTCTTTCTCTTTTTTCCTCCCTGTCTGCGTCCTTTAATCCAGAATCCCTCACTTTCTTTTCCCTTCCCTTTTTTTTACTCTCTCTCTCTTTGTCTCTCTCCCTGACATTCTCTCTCTCACTCTCTCTTTGACTCTCTTTCTGTCTCTCTCTCTCTGTCTCTCTGTCCCTCTCACCCTCTTTGTCTCCCTCTCCCTCTCTCTCTCTCTCTCTCTCTGTCTGTCTGCAGAGATGCTGCGTCATTGTGTTCAGTGCTCAGGATTTTTCACTGTGTGAGCCTTCGTCTCTCTCTTGCTCCCTCTGTCTCTTTCTCTTTCATTCTCTTTGTCATTTTCATCTTCTTTCTTCCCTGAGCTGATCAACTGAGAGTGCTGCATCACAGCTGTGTGTGTGTGTGTGTGTGTGTGTGTGTGTGTGTATGTATATCCACCTGCTGTTTTCTTAATGAGAATTTGTAGGAGTGTTACTACTCTCAGCAAACGTGTGAGCCATAGCTGTTACTGTACTGTATCTGTGTGTGTGTGTGTGTGTGTGTGTGTGTGTGTGTGTGTGTGTGTGTGTGTGTGTGTGTGTGGTTATGGTATGTGTCAGACTCCGGTGGTTGTGTCTAGACAAACCATTATACACAACACCAAATGCGCATGTGCATGCACACACAAACACAGACACACAGACACACACACACACACTCACACACACATACACACTGGCATGTGGATTTGATGAATGGCCAGGTGTCGGTTCTCCTGAGGTCCATCACCTAAAGTGAGTTTTACACTGGAATGTCGGGTATAAAAAAAAGGAGAGAGAGAGAGAGAGAGAGAGAGAGAGAGAGCAGTTGACACACAGATGATTAAGAAAGAATGAGAGAAATAAAAACAAACAAACGAATAAACAGATAAATAGAAAATGTAAAAAATAAGGTAGAGAAGAGAAAATGAATAGAAAGTAGAGACAGAGAGAGAGAGGGGTAGAGAGAGAGAAAGAGAGAGAGAGGGAGGGGATTTTATGTGGATCCTGTAACACATAGTAAATGGACCTGGAGTGTATCCCGGGAATACTGGGTGTGAGACAGGAATACACTCTGGATGGGACAGTCCTTCACATCACGCGCACACACACACACACACACACACACAGCCACACACACACACACACACCCCTAGGGGCAGTTTAGCCTAGCCAGTTCACCTACTGACATGTTTTCGGGAGATGGGAAGAACCTGGAGAACCTGGAGGAGAATTTTTGCATTAAAATAAAAACATTTTGTTCTTGTGATTTTTTTTTTAGCTGAAATATTTCAACACAGAGCCACTGTCGGGGCTTTAAACAACACCTTTAACCGTCAGCTGTTTGCGGTGGACTCGTGAGTCCGTGCTTCATACACAGGTAGTCACACAGATGGTACACTTCCAGTTCAAGTGGTTAAAGTCATGAGAGTGCTGTTGCTAGGCAACTGGGAACCATGGACGCTGAAGAACTCCTTGCTGTTATTTAACTGGAAATCAGGCTGAGGGTGGGAATTACTTTCTCTCCGATTGGCTTTTATTATTAACTGGAAATGAATCTTCTGTGGGTTTAAAAACAAAACTTTCTGCCCCAAGAGTGAGCCGATAACGTGGGCTCTGAATGATCACGCTGAACACACTCCTCGGTTTTAATATCCTGCCTTGTTAAATAATGTGTTTGGTAAGTAATCTGAGTTTTGCATATGTATTAATTCATGGCACTTTATACCACAGCCATGCTGAATTCTCGAATCTGATTGGTCAGAAGGTGATTAACAGCGCAGCTGCAAATCTCAGGTTTGTATTAGACTGATAAAGCAGAGCCTCAGCATAATCTAACCCTAGTAATGACCTGTCAGTTATTTATCATTTACACATGTTACTCGTTTAGCAAAGAAAATGTATAGTTGTTGGTGTGGAAAAGGTATGGGCAAAGGGAGAGAGAGGGTGAAAGAATCGTAGAGAGAATAAAGAAAGAAAGAAAGAAAGAAAGAGCGAAAGAGCAAACGGAAGAAAGGAGAGAAAGAACACATAAACAAATCAATCAATCAGTCATTTAAGTATTAGGGAGAGAAATAGAAAGAAAGAAAGAAAGAAAGAAAGAAAGAAAGAAAGAAAGAAAGAAAGAAAGAAAATACAAAAAGAGAAAAATTACAAAAAGGAAAAATACAAGGAAAGGAAGAAAGAAGAAAAAGATAAAAAAAAATGCAAAAAAGAAAGAAAGAACATAAAAGAAAGGAAGAATGAGAGAAAGAAAGGGAAGAATACAAAAAGGAAGAAAGAAGGAGATAAAGAACACAAACAAATCAGTCATTTAAATATTAGAAAGAAAGAAAGAAAGAAAGGAAGGAAATACAAAAAGAAAAAAAACAGACAGGAAGAAAGAAGAAGAGAAAGATAAAAAAAATACAAAAAAGAAAAAAGAAAGAAAGAAGAAAGAGAAGAAAGAAAGAATGAGAGAAAGAAAGATAGATATAAAAAAAAATACAACAAAGGAAGAAAGAAGGAAAAACACAAACACATTTTGAATGTATTTTTATTTAGATACTGTATGTTATTTATTTAGGTGTTTATCGATCATTTATGGAAGGAGTCTCCAGTGTTAGCGCTTTGTAACTATAAGTTTTCCTCCGTGGGAAAGTCTTCAGGACGGAGGAGTTTACACTTCGTGGTTTCTCGGTAACGTGGCAAGCTGCGTTGTCATGGCAACGACTGGCTATAACTCTATAGATGATGCCAGGAACTTGTCTCATGGACATTCCATAACATTAACTGTAACTATAAGTGGATGAAAGTATGATGTATCATTCGATTAAAAAAAGAAAAAAACAAACAAACGAAATGACATTTTATTACATTGCATTTTATAGAGTCGACTGTCAGGTGTTAACTGTGTGTGTGTGTGTGTGTGTGAGAGAGAGAGAGAGAGAGAGAGAGAGAGAGATCTAGAGCAGCACTGAGGGTTGGGGGTCGACTGACTCGTCCGGGGATACTGCTGCAGCAGGAGAGCGGTGATGTAATGCAGACGAAGCCAGGCAGAGAGACACACAGGCAGTGCGGCTGTGCACGACATTGTTTTGAACTGTTATTGAGATGTTATTGGCAGGACTGAAATACCACTGAAGCCTGAATAATAAGGCTGAGACGTGTTCTGCTGTGATTGTTCTGACCGAAATCAGACGCTCCAGATGAATTACCGTGCGGCTTTGGATGAATCACGGCATCCGACTAACACATCATTTTGGTCAAATAATGACAGACAGACATTAGATATACAGAGACACAGAGACGGATCGATATACAAACAAGTAGGACTGACTGACAGACGAACAGAGGGATCATGCACATGGAGAGAGAGAGAGAGAGAGAGAGAGATTGTGGCTACTAAGGTAGGAAGAGAGAAAGCTTTGAGCATCGTAAAAAAAAAAAAGAGAGAGATGGATTCAGACTGCTGAGACAGAAACTGCTAGGATGTAGAGAGGCAGAGGGAGAGACAGACCAAAAAGAGAAAGAGAAATATTCAAGGAGAGTGATGGACTGAAATGTTGGCGCTGCTGGATAGGAAAAGAAAAGAATGAAAAGGGAAGGGAAGGAAAGGAAATGGATGTAAAGAAAGGAAAGGATACGGGAGGAAAGGAAAGCAAAGCAAAGGAAAGTGATAAAAAAAAAAGGAGAGAGATTTCCACGGAAAGGAAAAGGATGAAAAGGGGAGGAATGGAAAGAAAAGGAAAGGGTGAAAAGTGAAGGAAAGGAAGGGGAATGAAAGAACAGGAAAGAAAAGGGGAAAAGGGATGAAAAGGGAAGTAAAGGAAAGGAAGCAACCGGAAAAGAAAGGGAAGGAAAGGAAACAGACGGAAAGGAAAGGGAAGAAAAGGAAAAGAAAAGAAAAGAAAAGAAAGGGAAGGGACGAAAAGGGAAGGAAAGGAAAGGAATGAGAAGTGAAGGAAATCAAATGAAACAGAAGGAAGGGAAATAGAGAGAAAGGAAAGGAGAGGAAAATAAAGGAGATCTTAGAGACAAAAAAAAAAAAGGTGATGGAGAGAAAGATTCAGGCTGGTGAGGAAGAAGAGCTCGTTAGATTGCTATGAATGAGAGAGCAGGAGAGGATCAGAGGGTTAGGAGTGAGAGAAAGCAGTAGATCGAGGCGTGTCTCTGGGCCGTAGATCAGAGCGACAGTTCTGCCTGTTTTCTGTTGACTCTAATCTCTCTGATCAGATAGACGCTGACACGCAAGGACAGAGCAGCGCTGCTGTAACACACCCCAAAACCACTGAACTCGTTCGCTTCTCTTCCTCACACGCCTGCGTGCACTGAAGTTCTGAGGCCAGTGAAGTTACTGCCATTTAGTGTGATGCAGGATCTTAGACAGAACCCTGGCTTTGGTGTGCTTTTAGTATATTTATAGCACAGCTCTGTTGAATTCTTGATTCTGATCGCTCAGATGGTGTTGATTCATTTTTATAACTATAAATGGATAAAAAGTACAACGTGGTGTAAGAGGAATAGGTTTGGGAAGTGCCGTTGTTGGAAAATAATCTTCGGGGTGGTAAGAGTAACTCCTCGTTGTGTCAGGTAGCATCACACCGTTCTGTCGTTCGTTATTTTCCTATAATAGCATGCCGCCGTGTGTTTTATTCCGAACGTAAAACAGTGAAAGAGAGAGAGAGAGAGAGAGAAAGAGAGAAAGAGTGACAGATCGTGGCCCGGCACATACGGTGATTTTGGTAGCAGTGTGAGTGTTAGTCTATATTTTGGTTGCTCTCTCATCACTGTAGCATGATGGGCTCACAGTTCAGCACGAGCATGCTTAACACCATCTGCTTACTCTCCCGCAAAAACGGATCAGATATGACGACTGTAATTCTCAACAACCCACTCTCTCTCTCTCTCTCTCTCTGCTTTCTCTTCTCTCTCTCTCTCTCTCTCTCTCTCTCTCGGTCTCTCATTGAACTGTAAAACTCAGTGCCGTAAAAAGAGCGAAACTCTGCATCAGAGTTCCTGCTGTAAGCATGCTGTTTCCGTTTAAGCATGGTGGTCTCTCAGCTGTCTCTTTGCAAGTCTGCGTGTGTGTGTGTGTGTGTGTGTGTGTGTGTGTGTGTGTCTGTGAGAGACCAGGACGCCTCAGGAACGAGGCTCACAGACCGCCGAGGCTAATTTAGATGCAGCAGAGTTCCTCCAGAATCCCATAATGACATCCTGAAGAGACAGAAAGGAGACCGCAGCAGAGATCGCAGGCTGGAGAACAGCACTGAGCTTTTCCAGACCTTCCTGCAATACGCCTTACTGCTCTGTGTGTGTGTGTGTGTGTGTGTGTGTGTGTGTGTGTGTGTGTGTGTGATAGGGATGTTACAAATTATATATACATTATTCAGAACAAACAGATAATATTTTCTAAACAGATACAAATAGGAGGCGCACTATTGATTTTTTTTAAAGAAAAGTTCACATTGCGTATGGTTGAGATTAGATATGTGCATCGGGACTGGGATCCTGCAAGACGCAAGCGAAAATGAGTTTTTACTTTCATGCGGGTGCAAGCGAGCGGTCAGATATGAAAGTTGTGGGACAGAAGACCACGATCATTAACGTGAACTTACTCGAGTTCAATCATTCATCCTTAGTAACTGCCTGGTCAGGGTTGCGGTGGTTTACATTAGGCTGCTAGTTTATATTTAGAAAACTAGAACCAACTAAAGCTGTTAGGAAAAAAATCATAAGCAGGTGCAAATACACATGACTGAGTGACCATCCCATGCATGTCTCCAGTTGAGAACTGAGTGATGTAGCTGAGGTTGAGGAACTGTCAGAGCCAGAATTCACACACCATGCCGATGCTGCTGACATTTCTACATCTAGTTTGTGTTTTGTTTCTTTTCCAGTGTTTTCACTTGTTTTGGAGTGCATAGTAGTAGGATGTGGCCTAAACTGGATTTAGTTCCAGTTTAGGCCACACCCACTTCCAATTTAAATCCATATACAGATACAGGTACAGATATTTGGAGCACTAAACAGATACAGATACAGATAGTGGCATTGTGTTGCACCCAAAGTGTGTGCACATTACTGGAAACGGTACGAAATCAGGATTTTTCTGTATCAGTCTAACTGAACCTGCTGCTGAAGTTTTTGAGTCAAATCCGATTGCGATTGAAGGTGTTGAGAAGTAATGTGATTTATTCTGAGAATCGATTCTGAGGTTTGATTCGGATTCAAAGAACTGATTCCACACAGAAGATCAATAACATGATAGACTGAAAGAATAAAAAGATACGTTCTCTGTACAAGAAGTCCATGTCTTCACAGTCACGTGACTACAAGACCCGTGCACATGTGTATGTGTATGTGTATGTGTGTGTCCATGCGTGTGTTTTCTTATTAAACTGTTAGTGCCCAGGTGTGTGGATTAGATACTGTGGGTTTTTTGTGCAGGTTATGAGTATTTATATGTTTTCTTATTAGCTTTTTTGGTGTGTGGATTAGTTGCTGTGTGTGTGTGTATGTGTGTGTGTGTGTGTGTGTGTGTGTATGTGTGTGTGTTTTGAGAGTGAGGAGGTTATGTGTGGTCGATGAGTCACAACAGAGAACTCGATGTGTCTAAAGGCACTTGTTTTGAGTGGAGAGAAAATGCTGTGTTTTCCAGCTCATGTCTCCTGAGGCGGAGTGAGAGAGAGACAGAGAAGGAGAAAAAGAGATGAAAACACTTTTCACTGATCTTCTCTCCAGCAGGTCTCTCAGGCTAACCTAACTGCTCTTCTGACTCCTCATGATTCACTGTGCTTCACCTGTTGGTGGTAAACTCGGTTCACGTTTGGCACCAGTAAACCCCCGGTCTCGACCTGAGCAGAGGGTAAATTTGGGCAGGAGGACAGGGGGGCTGAGCTGGGCTATGTGTCTGTAATTTAACAGAAATGTAAATCACAGCGTATAATGTAAATACATAATGTTATAATAATGCTGATATAATACAGTTCCACACTTCTTTCTCCTTGCTTTTCTCTTTGTCTTTTCCACTTTATAGAAAATGCTTTCAATCAGTGAAAACTGTAAAATTATGCAACGTGTGTTGATTTTGCTCTTTTAAATGCTTTACCGTTTCGTGCATCTTTGCCAGAAAAGGATCAGATATTCTTAATGTGAGCACGAAATATCATGATGACAGAACTGACAAATTTAAAAAAAAAAAAAAAAAAAAAAAAAACCTGAAAGGATTCAAACTGCTGGATGTAATGATTTTGGAGAAGAAGAGTTCGGTAGAAAAACATAAACTGTATGTTACTAAACTGTATCATTTCTTGTCTCTGGGATGGTACTCTCAAGCATACGCATTTTGTATCTTTAGTGTGTATCTTTTACCTAGAAACATGCATGAAGTGTACATTTAAAGCTTTATTCTTCAAGGTAATCACAGTCCAATTATGTAACTTAGCGGCTAGGACAGGAACAGCTTAGTACCCTGACATTTCATAACATGCGCTGTGAAATAATTTGAGCACACAGATTAATCTCTCAGATGCCAGTGCCAAGTCAATACACATTCAGAGAGAATTCAAGGCCACATCTTAAACTGTATAATGCACACTAACTAAGATAATGAAATATTAATGAGACTAAAGCTGTACTGATGTACTGGTATAGTAGTATGTGAGTTATGATGAGGTCTGAGTATTCATGTGTTCCTGACTCAAAATCTGCTGCCAATGTGTATTTTTCTCATTAATTCCCACTCAAGAACACATGTTAGAAACTATTTCTAGTCCCTTGACTCATTTTTTTAATAATCATATGCACTGCAGCTGTAAGATCTGTTCACTGTAGTTAATTAAGCTGAGCCCTTTAATCACATTGTTTGATATTGGACTCCATATAAGAATACATAAAAACATAACATTAATCTTTCAACATTTCTGGGACCCATAAAAAATTCCCAATGAAGCCCATGGAATAGCGGAAGCAAGTTAGGTTTACTCTAAAAAAAAAAAAAATAAAAATCCATGGTTAGTAAATACAGCTTAATTTACAGTAAACTAGCACATTCACCACAGAAAATGTTAAAAAAGGGTAACAGACATGTCTGGGTAATGTGTCAGAGAATAAAAGACACACTTGACTAAATGTCACACTTTTACATCAGGCGCTAGCATCAGATTCAATGTAGTGACAGTAACTACACTTCACGTTGGGCGTCATCTCAGGACCCCGTCACTGAACATCATAGCACGTCCTCGAGTGTGATATTCTTATGTTAGCCTTTTCGAGTTAATAAAATAACATAATGAAGTTTTTGGAAATATAGATGTGTATGACGAAGGAGGCCACTTTAATAGTTACTAGATTGGTACACCTGGTAGACAGGCAACTCATTGTGTACTTTTAGAAAACAAACGGTTCTTCAAAGGTTCTTCAGGTGTGTAAAGGGAAATATTAAGATTTGACATGCTGCTGTGAATCAATAAGGCTTTGTAACTCACACAGTATTTGTATTGCATTAGTATTAATGGAATCTTGTTTGAGAAATATTCATCGATGAAGTAATAACACCAGCTAAAACGGTTTTAATCCAGCACCTAAAGAGTTCTTCAGGTTATCCCTTTGGGGGAACCCTTAAAGGTTTTATGGAGGAACCCTATGATGAGTTTCCCCTTTCGAAAGGATTCCACATAGACACTTTTCTCTCGTATATTTTAGACAGTCTTTTTTATAAAGGTGTTTGCACCCAGTGAGCTAGAGGAACCCCATAAAATATTTCAGTAGTTATATTTTATATAACAGCAGGCCTCTGTGAATGGACAAATTACAGCTGGGATTTACAGCGAACTTCACGCAGTAGACGTTTCAGGGCTCCACATTATTGTGGCCATCCATTTAAGCGCTACAGGAGGAAGCGCTATGGCTCAGCGCGTGGCCGTGTGATTTGTAGGTTGCAGACCCTGAGGTCAGTCTTGGCTCCTGACTGCGATTTGACCTCCATTTGTCTTTACTTTAATTACCTTTATAACTTTATGGTGGTTCTTCTTCTTCTGATCGCCTTTACCCTGTGATAATGCATTTCTCTCATGATGGGTATGGTCTGTTTCAGGATGACCCCGCCCCCCCATCCACAGGGCACGAGGTCTCACTCGTCTATAAATACTACAGTGCCATTATGTGTACAGTGAGCATATTTGGTGAATAGGTGGTCATTCAGTATATGTGCACAGTGGGCTGTTTTCTAAAATGGCGACTTGAGTCTAAAGGTTATGTCAGTATTTACATTGGGAAAGTTACTCGTATTCAGAATCGGGTTATGCAGCTGCTTGATTCCATTCTCTTGAGTAGAAGCGTCCAAGATGGTGTTTTTCAACACTGTCTAGACCACCAGCTTTATAGATATGGGGGATAGAAGATGTGGACTGTAACATAAAAGGAAGAGACTATTAAAAAAAAAAACAAGACTAATATGATGATATAAATGAGAAGATATCAAGGACTGAATTAAACACACAGACACACAGATATCTTGTCAAAGCTGACTGCAAAAAGCTGGAGGCAATTCATACTCATGCAGTTTTGACACAGACTAGAGTAGTGATCATCAGCACATTGGTATTCTGTGCAATAAATACATTTTTATACATATTAAAAGAGCAATAAGTGCTTACGAGTGCTGTTTATTGCACATGACAAGCATGCTAAACTGCTGTCATGTCCTAATAAATGAAGATCTTCATTCTGATCGTTCTATCATCATGTCTCCTGGAATAATGCCACGGTCACGGTATTATGCAAATGAAATACTAGACGATGTGTTGACTTCTAATGGGACTGAGGGATGATAGTACGCTTCATTTTTTCCTCACTGAGAAAAAATAGCCGTGAATTTTGTTTCCTATCAGATAGTTGTACCGAGTAGCACAGTTGGTGAGAGTCACCGTGCTGCTACGTGCTTGAAGTGTTTAACGTACACAAATAGAACAGCGCCGGTGCTTTTGCTGCAAATAGACAAATTGATTGTGAAGAGTAAACATTGTTTTTGAATCATTCTGCCACGAGTACACACTTATTCAAATAAAAGCTTACACCTAACACTCTTTAGGGTTATTTGTCTTGTCCCCCTGTGACAACAGAGGGATTCTATCAGAGGGTTCCTGGTAGAGTTCCTTTAGGAAGCTAGGAACCCTTCACTACCAAAAAGAACCCTTGTACATCCAGTGGTGGTTTTGCAAACGTTCTGTAGCTAGGTGGTTTTAGCTCAGGGGGTCAAGCTTTGGGCTGCTGAGCAGAAGGTTGTGAGTTCAAATCCCAACACTACCAAGCTGCCACTACTGGGTCATTGAGCAACACCCTTAACCTTCATCTGCTCAACTGTAAGTTTCCTTGGGGAAAAATAATCATCTGCCCAATGAGGAAATGTAGCTAGTTAGTTGGTGTGGCCATGCCACACTTCCCAGGAACTACTAGTGCAACCATGGCAACTCAAGATAAGAATTCCTAGGTGAACAATTGGTAAAATAAGAGCCAGAGAGGGTGAAGGCTAACACGTGCTTCCTCATGAGACACGTCTGCTGCTCATGCTGCATCATAAGGCAGTGTAACACACTCGGAGGAAGGTGAGATCCGCCCTCTTCCCCAAACATGAGCTCACAGATGTCCATGATTGGCTAGTGTCACTGTCATTGACAGGGGAGAGAGAGTATAACATCCTTCCCACTCAGAGAGGGATGTTCCTGGCCACAGATGGCTGTGGCATCATCGGGATTTGGACTCGTGATGAAAGGGGGAAATCTTTTCTTTTGCACCACTAGGGATCATCTTTTGTACCTTTAATGTGTATCTTTTACCTGAAAAGGTGTATGTTGTGTACCTTTAAAGTACTACTCTAAAAGCTAATTAAAGGTACAAGAGTGGTCCTTAATATCCAATAGTGTGATTTAAATCATTTTTAACGGTAACTACATTCACATTACCATGTAATAGATACAGAGAGTACCACCCAAGTGACAAGCAGCAATACAGTTTAGTACCCTTTATTTCTGAGAGTGCATCTACTACTTGCATAACATTCTTTACCTTATCTTAACATCTTTATGATCTCTAACATAGAATGCTAATAATGCATCTACATGGCAGTTTGAGTGCAACACAGTGGTGGATCAATGTAGAACTTATCTCTGACCCAAAACAGACAATGTGGAGATTAGGTTAATGCCCCGCTAGCTTCTCTTCATGGTTATCCACGTTAGCGTGTCGGCTGAACTAGCTGTTTTTGAACACATGGAGTTTCTTATGTTTTATTACAGTTTACTTTAGACACAAATTTAGACACGAATAGTAAAATACATAGTGTTCAAAAACTAAATATAAAAAATATAGTGTTTGGCTGACAGAGTAGTCAGTGTCTGGAATCAAACCGTATGGCCTTCTGTGCTGATCTAGCATTTCCTTTGTAGATGAAGAGAAGCTCTGCCAAATAGAGAAGTAGGGAAGAAGCTGGAAGAACATCTTGCTGTTGCATTAATAGCAGAAACATTAGGGACTGTATTGTGTGCTGTAGTGACGCATACTCATGTCGTGTAGCAGCAAAAAATATGATCATTTCCCAGAGGTTAAAAATAAAATATCTTATTTTTCTCTTCTTTTTTTTCACTTTGTGTATACAGGAAGATGTTTTATGTGTAGTTTTATTTATTACCTGATGTCTTTGTGTGTGTGTGTGTGTGTGTGTGTGGTGTGTAGTACAGAGAGAAATTTAGACTGTATTTTTGTGTGCATATATATCTTGTGGCTAAAGCAGATGTGTATTCCCTTATGTCCCTTACACACACACACAGCTGCGCTACTCTACCTATTACAGGTTCTAGTATGTCAAAATAATGACCCATCTTTTTTCTTCTCTCTCCTGGCTCCAGGTGTGAATTGGAGCTTTTCTCTTACTTCGCTCTTCTCCCATCACATCGGCGCTCTAAGTGACTCCGCAGGGCAGAAACAGGCCTCCAAACATACTCAAACACACGCACACACCACACAGCCGCCATCGTCACCTGGAGGCCATCACTATCTGGACAGGTAAAACTCCTTCACCCAGAGTGTAATAATCAAGAATTAGATTAGGCCACATATTGCTCTGAGCTTTAGCGGGCCAGTATTTTTATGCTTCTCTCCTTTTTTTTTTTCATTTTTATTTTTCCCCCTGAAGTGCACTTATGAGGTCTGTGTGGTTCTTATGCGCGGAGTGAAGTCCTCAATAAACTTCAGCCGCTCCTTTAGGAGACGGTTCTGAATGCTTTGGAAGGCTAGTCAAAGATACATTTTCATCAGGAACAGGAAAAACACACCGTGTAGCTGTTTCCCCATAACACCTACACCTACAATTGTTTGCATATATGCAAATTGGTTTATGGTAGTGATGTCATAACCACAAGGAATCCAAAACGGGCTGTCTTTGCAGTCTTTCCATTGCATATATAGAATGTGTGAAAGTGTACTGAACACTTTTATTTAATAAATAAAGAAAGAAAGAAAGAAAAGTGATTTTCTATGATATTGACCGTTAGGTATTGAGTGAGTTTTTTTAGTCTCTCCTTAATACAGGCACTTGGGGTGTTTTATTCGAGTATACGTAGCTCTTGATTATAACATGGAGTCAAAAGGTTTGAATAGACTGGACTCTGAAAACCTTTCTGTCTAGAAAATGATTGTAAACTGTCTACAGATACACCCAGGGCAATAAAACATGACAAAGCACTTGGGGATGTGCAGGTATAGGACAATAAACTTCAGTGTGGTGAGAGTAACTCTGCTTTGCATCTGGTGGCATCACACCAGCCCACTGTTGATTATTTTCCTCTAACAGTATATTTATCCCCAAGTATTTACTCCTCTTACACTGCAAACATGGTATCTTAGCAAGTGAAACTATCTTGGGCAAATGTATCTAATGTTTCTTATTATGGGATTATTATAAACCAAATATAAAATTATCCAGCCTGTTTTCAGATGCTTTTACACATTTCAAGCTTTACACTTTCTTATTCTGTTGCCAGATATTTTTTTTTTTTATTTCCTAGGAATAAATTAGCCAAATAAATAAATTAACCATTATTTCAGTTTGAAATTAGTAAAAAAAAAAAAAAAAAAAAAGTCTAGAAATACATTTAATAATAATATAGTTAATTTATGTGTAAAAATTAGATTTAATTTAAAAGATCAATTTGACCACATTCAAGATGTTTTCACTGGCTGCCACTTTTTTTGCAATTACGCTTACACAACAAATACAATTATTTATTTATTAAAGAACAAGGCATCATATTTTTATCCATTAATAGTTACATATAATGTTGAAGAATGTCCACTGAACAAATTAGTTCCTTTTACGTTATAACAGCTACAGTATAAACAGTCTTAAAGTCACTTTCTCTTGAAGGTAAGTCGAATAATTCGAAGAAAAAAGTAGAAGAATGACGAATAATTAATCAAATGTCCTGTAAGACTTTCCCTTGTTGGAAGAATTTAAGTTACAGGGTTAAATTTTATAGCTTTTGCGAATTCTTCAAAATGTTACAAAATGTTAAATAACTGTCACCTTACAGAAAACCCGACCATATCAATGATCATATGATTTCTTTGTTAAACATCTGTACAGTATGTAACTATACAGTAGAAACAATAATGTAATAGAATGAGAGCATGTGATTTGCATCCAGAACTACTGTCAGATCTGCTGTTCAGTTTAAAATTAATCAATAGCTACTGACCAATCAGCTTTGAGAATCCAGTAATGCTTTAGTATAAACAATAGCAATGGCTGGAAGATTTGTTCCCAAGAGCGACCCATGAGGATGACAGACTTTTAACCAAAAAAAATACAGCAAAAGATGGTATTATTTAACGACAGTAATATGCAAGCCTGTGTGTGTGTGTGTGTGTGTGTGAGAGAGAGAGAGAGAGAGAGAGAAAGAGAGAGCCTGGCTCTGGAAACACTAAAAGCTGTGTGTGGGTTGAATGCGTGGGAATGAGCGTGATGCTGGAATAAAAACCCAAATATAATAAATACTGCTCTTCTCTTTCACTCAGTCTCTCTTTCTCTCTGTCTTTCTCTATCGCTCTCACTCAGCTTCATTCTTTCTTTCTCCTTCGTTTTTTTCCTATCTATCTATCTATCTATCTATCTATCTATCTATCTATCTCTCTGTCTGTCTGTCTGTCTGTCTGTCTGTGTGTTTGCCTATCTGTCTGTCAGGAATGGATGATTGTGTGTGAGTCTCTAAAGAGTTTAATGGCTGTGTTCATGGTGAAGTGATTAAAGGGCAGAGGTGTGCTGACGCTAATGACACACACACACACACACACACACACACACACACACACACACACACACACAGCCTCATCAGTTGTTCATGAGAAGTTCATGGGAACATATCTTCCAGGAATTTCTATTGTTTATACCTGTTAAAATCTGATTGGTCTGAAGGCACTGATTAGTTTTCTGTAACAGCGCAGCTACGGATCAGCTGCAGGTTTATAATAATGCGCTCGTTCTACTACGCTAGCGTTTCCGTAGTAACAAGAGAGGAAAAAAAAGACAGGAAAGGACTGTTTGATGCTATAATGTTAAGTGATAACAGAAACTTGCAGATGTTCCACAACATCCAAAAAGTTACTTTAAACAGATAAAAATTACAACGTGTCAGACGCCGTCGCTGATTCCTTTTTATAACAGCACACTCCAGAGTGTTTTAATTAGTTGCATAATTTTGTTTTCTGCAATGTTTGGATCAGTCAATCTAGTAAGAAATGATGTTTTGTAAAAAGCTATTGACGTGAGAATAACGAGGTTGGGTGGTGGAGCTCATCAGTTACGTGTTTAGTATATGAGTACATGGAGTGTGACTAACATGTGCTTGTGTTAACAGAAAGCAGCCATCTTGTTTATTAATGTCCTGACTCACTCAACAAGAATTAGATCATTCTCCCACAGTTTACGTGCCTGTTATCCATCTCAATGCAGCCTGCTAAAAAATCTGACATTCATATGTGGATTGTTATTGAGCATCTCAATACAGATACACACACGCACACACACACACACAAACTAAACCACCAGACAGACATCAATACCTGCAAGCAATTATATAAGACTGATCTCCCACTTCCTTCCATTTCAGTCAAATCAGTCCTGTAAGTGCAGATGTGGTGAAAGTTATTTAGTAGAGTAGCCAAAAGTCCCAAATGTCCCATTTAACAGCTGTTTAAGAGCTGTTTTTACATTGTCACTTTTTTTATGGTCCACTGATCTAACAAACATGCTCAGTGTGTTCCAATCATTAAATACAAATATTTGCTGCGCTGACACCTATTATTGAAGAATTATTCCGTTATTAAAAGTAGATTTTGAATGTTTGAGAAATCATCATGCCAAAATAAAATACTGTTACGTGCAAATGTTTGCAGCCCCAATGGATTTCTGAGTGGAAAAAAAGAACGTATGCAGACAATTCCAGACACAGTAAGGAAGAACACATGACAGACAATGCTGTTATACCAAAATAATTATTATTTTCATACAGCAACACAGCCCAATGTGTGTTATTCCACTTGTACCACAGCAATGTGTCAACTGTTACAATATTAAATTATTAATGGACAACGCATCTCACTTTTCTACCCATTTATAGTTACATTTAATGATACAGAATGTCCAGGAGACATGTTCTCACTTCAGTTATAGCAGCGATAAACAGATGTTCCCTCTGTAGCCGCTCTATTTTTTTCTGTCTCCGAGTTAACAAGACAAAAAAACAAAAAAAACAAAACAAAACACAGTTTGTCATGTTACCGAGAAACTGCAAACTACAAAAAAAATGATAATATTAGAATGAGTACATTAATATAAACCTGTGATTTGCCTTGCAGTCTGAACTGCTGTCAGAGCTGCTGTTTTAGAGAAATAATCAACACCTTATGATTTGGGAATTCAGCCGTCTTGTGGTATAATCACAGTTTAACTTTATGAAATTTACAGTATATACAGTCTACACACAGTACACTGCCAAAGAATTTTGAACACCCTGATAATAATGAACCACGGTTCAGTTGAAGTGAGCACCAGACCTTTTTTTTTTTTCGAAGAGAATTTGTTCTCTGGACTGCTCCTGGGCTCAGAAACAACTTTCACACTTCAGCGAACAAACCAAATGAGAGCTTGGAAAAAAAAAAAACTCAAGTGTGAAAACGTCCTAAATGTATGGAAGCTGCTATATTATAGTGATTATTTATTTCAGAGGCTTTATACTCCAGTCATAAAGTTATATAACGGTGAAACACACTCATCTTTTTAAAGGCTGATGTGTATGTAGGATTTCGCTGGACTGTTAATTAAGCAGCTCTGGTTGTATGCAGAGTTCCCGGTGGATGGCACTCTGTCTCTGTGTAGATGCTATGCTGCTCTGCTGTGGCTTTTTCAGTCCCATATCTGCCACCAACACACTGTGTGAATATGTGTGTGTGTGTGTGTGTGTGTGTGTGTGTGGCCCAGCCTCCTGCAGTGATTTGAGAGCTCTGCAATGCAGCAATAGAGGGAACAGAGTGAGTCAGACACCCAGAGAGACACAGAATTTATTTACCTGGTATTAATACAAGCTTAACTTTCTATATATGTGGTAAAGAAGGCGTGGCCTCTGTCTCTCAGTCACAGTGAAGGAGGCGTGGCCTCTGGGTCTTAGCCCCATGAAAGAGGCGCAGCCTCTGTACCTGTCCTTCACAGCGAAGGAGGTGTGGCCTCTGCATGAGTCAGTCCCAGCAAAGGAGGTGTGGCCTGTGTGCAGTTCATTCCCAGTGACAGAGGTGTGGCCTCTGTGTCTGTCAGTTTCAGTGGAGCCATGGCTTCTGTACCTGTCCATCCCAGTGAAACAGGTGCAGCCTTTATCTGTCCCAGGTGTGGCCTTTATATCTCTCAGTCCCACTGAAGGAGGTGTGACTTCTGTCTGTTCCAGTGAAGGAGGTGTGGCTTTTCTACCTGTTCATCTCAGTGAAGGAGGTGTGGCATTTGTCTGTCATTTCCCGTTATTGAGGCTTGGTCTCTGCCTCAATTTCTGTAAAGGAGGCATGGCTTTCCCTTGAATGAGGCGTGGTTTCTATGTCTGTCAGTCCCAGTGAATCGGGTTGTAGCTTCTGACTGTGTAACACTAACACTTTCATTAGTATTTTTAATTAAATTTGAACTGTTAGCACAGTATTTACTTATAACAATAGCTGGTTTTCCGTATGTTTTCTACATCATATAGTTAATTGTGTATTGATTGAATTTGCCACTTTGTGCAAAATCAGTTACTTAATTTTTCATCCTTATATATCCTTATAATTTGAGTTCTTCCAAACTGAGTTCTTGAACTGAAGTAACATAGTCAACAACCCCAACCTCTTTAAGAAAATGTAATGACAGAGAGCAGTCTCCGGTGATTTTAAGATGATTTCCAGAGTATTCATTTATTTGATAATTAAAGTACAGTCCCCTCCTAAAGTATTGGAACGTCAAGGCCAATTCTTTTGTTTTTGTCTACTCTTGGTTTAAGCCCTGGGTTTCGCCTGTAAAGACTGTTGGTTTTTTTTTTTTTTTTACAAAAAAAAAAGATAAACCAACATGAAGACCAGAGAGCTGTCTATGGGAGAATAGCAAGCCATTTTGAAAAGAGGAAAAATCAATCAGCCATCGCACAAGCATTGGGTATAGCCAATACAACAATTTGGAATGTCCTGAAAAAGAAAGAAACCGCTGGTGCACTAACAACCAGACATCAGACAGGTCGGCCAAGGAAAACATCAGCAGTTGATGTCAGAAACATTGTGAGAGCTGTGAAGAAAAACCCAAAAACAACAGTCAGCGATATTCAGCAACTACTTCCACCATTCAGGGCACGGGTGAAGGTACCACAATCCACCATTTGAAGAAGACTTCAAGAGCAGAAATATGGAGGTCATACCACAAGATGCAAACCACTGATCAGCAGTAAGAATCAGAAGGCCAGATTGAAAATTTGCAGATTGAGTTCTGCAACCAAGATTAACCTCTACCAAAGTGATGGGTGGTCTGCCACCAAAGGTGCCATGTTTTAAGCTGTTTAACACATCTAAATGTAAATATCAGGAAATGATATTCATCTTTTGATCTCAAACTCGAATGTTTTCAGTGTATAGCAAAAACAAAAGAATACTTTCAGAGGGGTCGGTAAAAGTTCAAGCTTAATTTTTCCGTCTCCTGCATGCTCTCTAAACACACTCCATATGCTTCCTTTTGTGATAAAAGCATTTCTCCTGCTTTGCTATGAGGTTAGCCTCAGACATCACCATTTACTGTTTTAGATTTTACACTAAAGCATATACCAGATCATGATCCATACATGAATTAACAAGGCAGTGCATTTTATTTCCTACCAATTTAACATAGAAAGAGATAATTGAGTGCGGAGATCACTGCTCTGAGCTCATTATACTGTTTCATATTATAATTGAGCCTGAATTATTAATAAGTGCCACATTTTCCTCATCACATCACAGACACATTTCCATGTCATATTAACCTGCTTTTATAGTGGAAATACAGCACTTCATGTAGGACTGAATTTTCACACCGTTACCATGCATTATGCATTACAAATTATCTGCAGGAAATTAGTTTGCCATTAATCGCAATTTTTTGCTTATTTATTGATAAGTAAGTTGCACTGACACTAAAATGCTGCTTATGTATTCTGCATGTAGTGTACAGTTTAGGGTATAAAAGAGCATTTCTGGCATCTGGCGTCTGAAATATAATTTGTAGTCTGTGTATGGGTGTTAATTGAAGTGCGGTTTGATGTGTTTTACTTTTTAGAATTACCTAGTAAACATTATTAGGCAATACTTTTTAGCTACAGTGGGATCCAAATGACTGAAACGACATTTAAAATCCGGGAATTTGTTTTTCAATCAATAGTGGAAATAAACAGAAATTTTTATGGAAATGTTAAATATTCGGAATATCCGATATACACAATTCGGCCCGGTCTGTAAGTCGTTATTGTTGACCGTGTTAATTTCTCCTGTAAAAAAGTCGGATTTTCCTTGTAACATTGATCATCAAGTTTTGTACAAACTCAAATACACACTATCATTATAGCAAAATAAAAAAGGTGGGGGAGGGGGTGTTCCAAGTACTAAGAAATTTTGAAATTCATAATTTAAATATTTCTGAGATTCTATTTTTCACTCAAGTTATTGTTGATAGTATCATTTATAGTGATTTTTTTTTTTAAATTTAATTAGAAAAGAATGCAAAACAGAAGCACAAATGGTCTCAGACTTTTGGGCTCCACTGTACATTAGCCTTTTAGCTCCAGTTAAAAATTAAAAAAAAAAGGAAATTTAGATCCTAAACATCCAAAATTCCTGGCTGATCCACTACAATCAGATTCACTTGAAAATCATGTATATTTTTTGCTGAACTATAGTTTTAAACTCACAAACATCACTGCATGACATGAGCAAATTCATACTAATTAACATGATCTTGCTTGCATTAGATCATCATGTTTCCTCCCTGCTGTAGATATACTCATGCGTTAATCACCATCTGGATCACTGCTGACACTCAAAAATATCCCACCGTTCCAGATTTCTGTCTTATTATTGGAATCCACCTCCTTATCTACCCAATTGCAGTGAATTTCCCTCACGTTAATAGCACAAATTTCACATATATGCAAGTTTTTCCGTGAAATTTCTTTTCAGTTTGGACTGTAGGGTTATTGTAATTAGGCCTCATTTAGATTGTGTGTAAGTGTTTTTGTAGGCCAAAATTCCTTCCAGTTTTACAAAAGTTTCATTAACTCGCAGTTATCAAGCAGAAGATTTACATTTAGCAACACCCACAAAACTCCATAAAAGGCAAAGCTCACAGAGAGCTGAAAATGACAAAATGGCGACTAAACGGTGAAAGAGTGCCACCTATATGTGGTGTCTGCTAAATCTTCCTTAATGCAGCTCAGGCATTGCAGCGCATCAGCTACCATAGACACACACTAACGCTTCCTCATTTTAGAGGGTGCCATTACTTTTGTCCTGATTGAATAGCTAGTGTGATTTTTGTTTAATGTATTGATTTGTTTTGGATTGCTTTCATTCAAGATATTAATATGTAACAAAAGATTTTCCTAAAATTTCATTAAATTTCTGTGCAGTTGAAATAAATGAGTTAATCTTGACTGCGTAATAAAATCGCAGCAACTCGATCGCAGTAACATCGAGGTTCTCATTAGGTTCGTCTCCTAATATGTGAATTTAAACAAACCCAGGAAATCTTAGAGGATACAATTGTTTCCCAAACGAACTAGATTTTCCTGAATGCCATTTCGTAAGTAGTAAATAATTAATGAATAAACTCTTTCATGTCAGGTTTGTTAAATGAGTAGGACTTTTTGTGCTGTGTAATTGCATTAAAGAGAATTTACTTCCTGACTCAGAGGGCTTCTGGGCTGTGGTTGCCATGCCAACCTCCTGTCCACGTCTCCCGGCTTGTCTTACAAAATCACCCTGATTTTGGGATGTTGTTCTGTGTGTGTTGTTTTAGATGCTGCTGGCTTTTTTTTTTTTTAATCTGTAATTGTCAACTTGAATCTGAACTTTAATTATAATTTAATTATATTTTGAAATCTAATTGACCGCTCACTTGGATAGAATGGGTTTGAAATGACACCAATGACATTAATGTGTTCCTTGGAGGAACTGATCTCCTAAACTAATGTTGAAAGCCTTTTCTGAGTTCACTCTCTGATACCTGAAACTTGTGGCAGAAATGTGAAGTGTGAAAGAGCTTTTTGTTTACCGGTCTTCATGTCTAGCTCTGCCAGTCAGGACAGTGTAATCCAGTGTGGATATGTGGCATCTTGGCACCTGAAACTGGGCCAGTGCACAATTCTGCCAGGTTTACACACCCTGGAGCACCTGTAGGACGTGCCAGTGAAATGGGCAGCGCTGCTGGGGCTCGGAGTGTCCACCAGAGGGCGCTGTTCAGGAACGAGGGAAAGTTGCACAAAATACACTCGCCATGATTCAGTAGGAGTGAAGGTATTCAGGGTGACTGCGACTCTGAAACTGTCAGCCTAGAGGCTTACAAATGCATTAAAAGTGACCTTGAAAAGGAAAGAGAAGAAAATAAGCTGCATTCACGTTACAAGCTCAGATTTGTCCACCTTGATGGTTCACATTCACATTTGCAGTTGACCAGAACCTGCGTTTAAGCTATAAAACCTAAATGTTTTGTCTGTTGAACAGTTTCTACCCACTACTCAGTGCCTCTTAAATACCTGGATATTGTACTGATTATTCCTATCTATTTCCGTTTATTATATTTAAATTCTTAGCTACAGTGCTGTTGAATTCTCAATTCTGATTGTTCAGAAGCAGTGCTGCAAAACACAGGCTTGTATTAATGCACTCTTTCTAATACGTTATTGTTTCTGTAGTAACGATTCAATCAGGGACTTGTATGTCGTTACGCCACAGTAAATTTAAGCCAAATAATATATGGATTAAATGTACCTCATTGTCATTGATATGGTGAAGTGTTCCATAACATTTGTGGAGGGAGTCTGCAGTTTCAGTGCTTTGTAACAGTCAGAGCTTTAAGTTTAGGTTTTCCACCACATGAAAGTCCTCAAGAAAGAGGACTTTGTTCTTTTTTCTGTAACATGACAACATTAACTCCAAGACAGAGAAAAGAGGCTGGTGAAGGATGGATGGATAGATACATAGATACATAGATACATAGCGTTATTAATCCCAGAGGGAAATTCACAAGAATATAGCTGCTATAAGGTAAGTGAAAACAGAAATGAATTTTTCTTATGGATATTACATGTAACTATAAACAGCTAAAAGGTATAACATAATCATTGGCAAATTGCTCTGGTGTAACTGACATGACTCAGGGAAGTTGTTAGGATACATGTGCAGGAGATTTATTAATAAGATTGTTGTAAATCCAAAACAGGCCAGGATCAGAATACAGAGATATCAATATTTCCAAATCCAAAATGGTAAATCCAAGGAGTGGTCTAAAGGTCAGGCAAGCATCGAACACCATAACAATATCCAAGATCCAAAGAATAATCCTGAGTAAACGGAAGGCAAGGGTCATACACAAAAGGCTAAACAAGATACATGAGCATGATAACCAGTGAAGAGTCTTGAGAATTTGGGGGAGGGTGCCCTCTGGTGGTGTGGTGGTCCCTTTAAGATATGATATGTGATATTAAAGGAATAATTCTAAACATTAGTTTAAAATAAGTATTCTCTGTTAGTGTACTTCATTCAAATGTATATTTATTCAATACTTAATCAGTAACCGATTGTGATTGACATCATAGCAATGGCAATAAAATGAAAAAACTGTCAGCCCAAGCCTTTGTCGTAATGATCATTTGTTCTGGAGGCCATCACCTGTTCGTGAACAAGGTCAAATCTTTTTTTTTTTTTTGCAGCAATTACCACCTTTTTTTCATACTAGCCACTTCTGACATGACTGATAATGATGATGGAAACGTTCCAATTAGGGTATATATTTTTTAATTAGGGCAAAAAAAACATGAAGTTAAGAGACTCAGCCCTATGGAAGTCCAGAAAAGCCATGTGCTATTTATTTATTATTTCGATTTAAAACAAAAAAAAAAAAAGATAGGAAAAGTTGTTTTCTCAAGGTTACAAAAGTTGTTTTCTCAAGATCACGACTTATTTTTTTCTTATGTCAAAATGCATTACTGGATGGATGGATGGATGGATGATCCTGAAGGGGAAATTTGTGAAAAATATAGTCGGGCGCCACTCAGTCACCCAAGTTAAGAATCGAACTCACAACTTTGCGGCTGTAAAGCCATAACTCTTCCACTGCACGAGGTACTTTCTGTTACTGAGCTCCCTGATGTGTAGTATGTATGGCCAGTAATGCAATAATGACATGCAAAAAAATAATTTGTGATCTCGGGAAAGCATGGCCTTTCTGGACTTCTGTACGTCCTTGATTGCTTGACTGCCTGATTGGATAAGTAGTCAATCTAGCACAACATATTAATGACACATCTATGAAACAAGCACAGTTAAGGAAGAAAATCTGATTTGTGCCACTACAACCTTGCAAAGTTAATGTAGTCAGGGAGAGAGAGAGAAGGAAGGGAGGCAGTTCAGTGAGGTCCTATTTTACAGCTTGTCTAATATCAAATGCGCTATAATTTGGATTCAGGTGAAACGCTGGCTTTGTGATTAAAGTGTCCTCATTAAATAAGCAGATTTATTACCCACAATGCACGGCGCCCTTCACCTCTCTGTCAGTGTTATTCTAATGAAGCAGCGCAGATCGATTTGGGTTTTTAGTGTTTGAGGAGTACTTAGCTACAGTGTATTGTTATGAGACGAACTCTTCACTGGAGCTGTTTGGGATTTTACTGAAGGTTCATCAAAACACTGCTGCATCACCTCTCTTTGAGATTGATGAGACTTCCATGTTTTAGACAAGGAAAATTTGGAGGGTGGCATTTGAATTTGAAAGAAAAGCCCAACATGGACCATGCAGTGTGTGTCAGACATTCAAGACCTTTGTTTTTAATTTTTTAAAAATGTTTTCATTGCCTAATTTTGACCTGTTCTATGGTATGAGTCCTGAAACAGTACTAAAAACAGAGAGGATGTGTCCGCAAAACAGACCTTGATTTACAAGTGCAGTAAAACACTGTGCATTAGATCGTACAGTAAAAGTCCAGGCCACTATGCCATGGTTATAACTCTGTTATGTTATAAATAAATGTAATAATTCTATATACTTTTACGGTACCATTTGAAAGAGTTATAGTACATTTCATGAAACATGGATCATATTTCAGTGTTTTTTTATTAGTTATTTATATAATGTATGTACGAGGATGAGTCAAATTTAAAAGTGCAGCATCAAATCGAATTGAATCCATTTCTTCTAAAGGAATACTTGCATTGTACAAAATGGAGATTATGTAAAAAAAAAAAAAAAAAAAGATACACTTTTGTGACACTTATTTGCAAATTTTTTTTATTTGACTCACCCTTGTATTTTAAAGTTTTAGATCTTAAATCTGTGGAGTTTCTTCATTCTATTTTATTTTTTAAAGGAAATAAGAAAACGAGCATTAACCACTTTTAATGTTCAGGCTGTGTTGAGTGTTCATAGTTAATGACGGAGTATAATCTTGACAACTGTGTCAATTTTTATTTTTGCTAAGTCATAAAAGTGTGCCTGTTGCATCAGTAGGCAGTTTCTTTAAGAGATGAAGAGTTGTGTGTTTTGCGTGATTGAAGACCAGAACAGTGCAAGCTGATACGCTGTCCAGTACTGAGTTATAATAGTAAAGTTAATGAGATAACGAGTGCCTGAATGAGGAGATGTGTAATATTGACTATAACGGCAGGTACGGTCTAATCTTCAGGATTCTACACAGAATGAATCTGAAGGTCCACCAGGAACCTTTTATTACCTACAGTATACTAGCTAAATAACACAGAACAGTGTAATGCACAGCATATAATTGATGAAGTTTTTTTAGTGATAATGAAGGCTCGCTAACAGGAGAAGACGAGCAGTTCCAGTAAAACATTCACCTGTAATCGGACAGACATGAACGTTTGCAGAGCTCTGAGTGTGTGAGCGAGCGAGTGGGAGGAAGGACAGGTTGATGCTTCCAGCAGAGACAAATAGGAATGGTGAGACAGATCTATTCTTTCTTGTTTACAGTAGAAGGTTTTAAAGGAAAGGAAAGCTCTCTGGCAATGCAACACAAAGCAAATTGCAAAATGTCTCCCAGCTTACAGAAGAAGACAGAAGACTACAGAGTGTGTCAGGGGAAGGACACACACACACATACACACACACATCGCAGCCATAGTTGGTACATTTTTATTTATTTTTTTGCTGTATTTCACAAAGAGAAAGTGAAGGACTACAGAAAGTTTACTATTACAGTTCTAAAATATATTCAAAAAATAGTTTTCCATCCACTGCGACTCTGACCAGGATAAAGCACTTACTGAAGTAAATGAATGAATAAATGAGTCAGGAGCATTTTTTTTTTAACTTGAGGGGTGCCAATACTTCAGGAGTGTGAAGGCATGAAGAGTCAGTGATTTTAGGGTACAGATGTTATGCGTTGTAGGTTCGGACGTTGGTGTTGAGTTCTGGAGTGTTCTGAAGATGACAGATTGCAATGGAAAAAGCAATAATTAGCAATAAAATAAGCAGTAATGCATTTGGTTACTAAAAGTAAATTCATCTTGGGCTTTATATCAGTCAGGCTGAGGGCACATGGGAGTGTTAAACTATTGCTGACGCTGTTACAGCATCTAACGATTGTCTCGAGCCACACTGATGAGACGAGGGAAAAGAGGGAAAAACATCTCAACTTTACGATCAGGATTTGAGCAGAGAGCTGCAGCTCCTAACGTGATGCAGAGGAGATGAAGTCCCTCGTTCCTCTGTTCATTTCTCCATTCCTGTCTTCATTAGCATGGCTTAGAGAAGTGCTGAGCTCAGTGATTTCCTGCCGATTGTTTCTTTACGATGCTGTAATCAGTGTGAAAGGACTTGGCGGGAATCCTCCCAAACTCTGGCATATTAGAGAAAGTGCTGATTCAGCTCAAAATCTCTGCGCTCATGCTGAGAATCCCAGAAGTCCGATAAGTCATGCGCAGAGCTCCTCACGCACACACACACACACACACACACACACACACACACACACACACACACACATTGATTTTAGCTGAGTGCTAAAACTGTATTGCTATGTTAAGCATATCAGGAGTGTGTAGTAGAGAGTGGAAAGGAGAAATATGAATGCAATAGTGATTTGATCTCTCTTTCATCCTTTCTACTCATTGTCGCTCTCCTGAGCAGAGCCGACCATCAGTTGTAGTAAACCAAGGCTAGTTTTTACTTTTTTAATCAGTTAATCATGCAGGTGGGCAGCACGGCAGCAAGGCTGTTTTAGGACACATTAATATACAAATTATCCAATGTTTTTATGTTTTGCTGCTACTGTATAAAACACACATCATTGCAGCTAGCTAGCTTTTGAAAAAAAAAATTAGGAACATAGGAGCAAACTAGCTGTCACCAACTTCTACATCAGGGAAGCAATTAGCATATGGGCATTTCTCATTAGTCGAAGGATGAACAATGAAAATAAGGCAACATATTCACTAATAATTCAGAGCAATATCCAGTTTACAGTTGTTTTAATGACACAGAAATGATCACACGTCCGTACGTAGCTCCATTTTAGAGCTCGGAGACCAAGAAGGCAAGAATTACATAAAAAAGAAAGCTTTCAAGAAGAACACCACAATGTGACTGAGAAAAATAGTCTTTTGGTCTTTGTTCTAATCAGGTTAGCAGGACGAAATGCTAGCACATGCTCTGTAACATTGTGGACGTGAAACTTAGAGCTTGAAACTTGCTAGCTTGTTAGCTGCCATGGTTATATCAAGCCACACTTCACGTGAAGGCTTTCCTCAGTTTTTTGTGTCGTCAGTGGATGACCAGTTTGTTTAATATATGCTAGTCGAAAAGGCTTTAGAAAAAGTAAAAGTATGTAATTAGCAAGCTAATAGGCCCCTTTCCTCTGCTAAGTTATAGATTAGCTAGCAATGTATTGTGTTGTGTTTTGCCATTAGGGCTTTTCAGAAACAAAGTGAGATGGCAATTAGCGTGTTATAGAAGCAAAATGAGACGCTGAATGGTTGCTAAGAGATGAATATGAAGCACTGAGATTGTTCCCTCTCTCTCAGCATGGGCACCTCGCTCTCTTTTAATCTCTCATTCATTTAGCACAGATCAGATCTGACACTTGATCATTGTTTCTATTAGCGCACCATCATCTAAATCACATCTAGCAACTCCTCCGCTCTCTGCTTGATTGGATTTTTCTGAGCTTCATTTGAAAATCTGGTCGCTTCACCTTCAGAGCTTTACCATGCCCTGTCTACTTCAACCTCTGATGGTAAATTTTCCCACATATAAAGGCATCATATGCCAGCTAAGCAATTTTCTTTCTCTATCTTTCAGCAGTAAGGCAAAATCTCTTCCCATCCCCCGGTTCTGATGGCAGACGGTCGGCAGCCCGAGGACAGCGCCTCCCAGTGGGCGTCGCCAGGAACCCAGGACTCCTCCAGTCCCATGGGAGAGAATGGTTTCCCCTACAGGACGTGCCAGACTGGTGCTGCGCACGCCGCCACCGCTGCCTCCTACGCCAAAGAGAACGGCTTTAACGGAGACCTGCCCTCTGGCCATGAAGTTACTGCAGGTAGGATCCTGAAACTGAGAACACGTGCTAAAACTTATCCAAGTGGTAAAATCAATCACGATCTACATGCTAGGGTTCTTTAAGGGTTCAGTGGATGGGTAAGAGTTCCTAAGGGGTTCCACATCCCTCAACCTCTAAGGATTCCCCCTAGAGAGACACTCCAGTTCCCTTTAGGGTGCCATTCATGCTAGCAAGTGAGAAGCCATTGATGTTGCTTGTAGTTGATCTAATGGAGGTATGTAGCGACTGCTACTGTTGTTGTTTGTGGGCGTGTGCTGTCTGTTTAGTTCTGATTAGAAAGGTAGTAGCTGTTTATAACTTCTTAAGGTAGCTAATTAACTAATGTACTAATCGGTATGAAAATCGGTTGTTTGAGTCATGTTACATACTGCCTTTGTTGGCAGATTAGCAAAGCAAGCTAACCATACTAGCGTTCACCAGAGGCACCAACAATCTTTGCTGCTGCCTTCTAAGCTTTATTTTTCTTCATAATGTCTCTGTATACATTTAGTGAGAGGTTGTATATGACAGGATAATATGAAACCAGTGTAAGAAAAAGGTTTTCGTACATTTTTGCATGTCAAACATTAAAAGGGAAGTAATCGCAGGTAAAGGTTGTGAGTGGGGAACTGAAGAAACGTCAGACCATATGTGCTTTAGGATTTCAAGAAATCACTCGAGGTGCTTGTTTGGATTTGCCTCTGTACCGAGTCCCAACTAATTTGCATAGAATTTAGAAAATCTCACTTAGTCGCTTGTCACAGCCTCTGACAACGTGGCTCTGTCACAATTCCACACTTGCTTTGCTAAAAAGCTCACTGATTGTTGTTGCTTTATGTTGTTGCGCTATAAGCAATTTCAAATATTTCATGTTAGATTTGTTACACGATCAGACTGAATTCGTACTTTTTCTCTCTGATATCTAATCCACCATTTTTTTGCTGGCATTGGCCCGATCTCGAGCCTGAGTATCGGATTTGTGCCATCTGTACTAAAATATAGCACACTAATGCTGTTTTCTGTCTGGGGAGGAAGATACAGATCTGTCACTTCAACACAAATGGGAGGTAAAAGCGAGTGATTGCAGGGATGTGGAACAAAGGGCTGAGCTGACTGCAGGGGATTGGGTGCCATGGCAACTCTCAGAAGCAAGTACTAATGCCAGGAGCTCGGGTTAGAGAAAAAGACACACGCTTGAAAATATGTAGGAAAAATATGAACTATTTCCGGTCCTATCACTCGCTCTGAGTGAGAATAGAACAGGATATAGAGCCCTTATTGAGCACCTGGATGATGAAGCGTTAATCTACTGGGATCAGATTCTGAGTATTATGCACTATATTACTGAAACAGTATACTACACACACACGTACACACACATCCACTTTATTAGGAACACCTGTTCACTCATGCAGTGTATCTGCGTTATTTTATGCATTGTGCTGCTGACATATGATCAATTGCATGAATGACCAGGTGTGCATGTGTTCCTAATAAAGTGGCCAATAAGTGTATACATTATGCACATAATACACTATACACACATGCATACATCACTGACTGACTGTTTTCCCCTTTTTCTGGTTATGCCACAGTCTTTCTTTCTTTCTTTCTTTCTTTCTTTCTTTTGTATTTATAGCCCTGTCTTTCTTTTACCTGCTCTGTCCTTACTTTCTTTCTTTCATTTTTTCTTTCTTTCTTCTGATACATACATCACTGGCTGACATTCTCTTTTGTCTTTCTTGCTATAAAGCCGTGTGTCTGTGTGACAGTTTGTTTTGGTGATGTTTTGCTGAGAGAGAGCGTTAGAGCGACTGTTAACATTCAGTGTCGTGACTTGAGGAGGAGTGCGGAGTGGGTGATGTGGGAAGAGGTGAGAGAAAAAAACAGAAAGCGGGAGGGGAAATAAAGGGGAGAGCGAGGAGAGGAAAGAAACCGAAGAGTAAGAGAAAAAGACGCTGGGAGGAGGAGGAGAAAAAGGTTAAAGGCCTTAGGGCATCAGTCAGAGGAATACGAGGGTGTGGGAGGCAAGGTGTGATCTTCAAAAGCACTTTTGTGTGTCTGTGTGTGTGTGTTTGTGTGTCTGTGTGTTTGTGTGTGTGTGTGTGTGTGTGTGTGTGTGCAGACTCCAGGACACTCTAAGAAAGTCCACGGTACTTTTCGCATAGTTAACAGTGTGTATCCATCCTTTCATCTGTCCATCCTAATCACTCTTTCTTGCTGATGCTCTTTATTCCCTGTTCCCTGAGAGTCTCTCCCACCTTCTCTGTTTCTTCTGCTTTTCTTTGTTGGTTTTCCATCACTTCCTTTTCTTTACCTGATAACTGTCTTCCCATAGCACTTTTCATACATAAAAATCCAGCTAAAAGTCTTTCTCAACAGTAAAATAACTTAAAAAAATAAATAAACAGGATTAGATGTCTAATAACAAAAAAAAAAGTTAAGGACTAGAAATGACAGATACAGAGGCCACACCTCCTTCACTGGGACTAACATAAATAAGCCAAACCTCCTTCACTGGAATTGACAGGTACACAGGCCACACCTCCTTCTGTTGGGCTGACGGATATATAACCACGCCTCCATCACTGGAATTGACAGGTATATAAGCCACACCTCCTTCATTGGAATTGGCAGGTACACAGGACACACCTCCATGGGCTGACAGATATATAAGCCACACCTCCTTCACTGAAATTGACAGGTATACAGGCCACACCTCCTTCACTGGGACTGACAGATAAAGAGGCCACACCTCCTTCACTTGGGCTGACGGATATATAAGCCATGCCTCCTTCACTAGGACTGACAGATACAGAGGCCACACCTCCTTCACTGGGATTGAAAAGCAAGTCCAAGCCTCTTTCATTGGGATTTACAATATGATTGATTTGTAACGGTGAATCTTCACGCCCCTACTTCCCTGACTTAATTATTAATCTTATCACATCTCTGTACCAGCGAAGCGTTTCCTGTACCTGTGCGACTCGGCATCAATCATGAGCCTGTCACCAAAATCATCAAACCGATCGACCTGTTCCTCTCACAAACATGCAGAATTAATGACTGCAGCTTGCTTTGCTTGTTTAATTTAGTCATCATGAGTTTCTGTGGCCTGAGGGAAGCTTCCTGCCTCTGCTGTACCTGGTGTAACTTTCACGCCAGAGCTTTAGCATTTCTGCCGAGTTGTCAGCAAAGACCTTTAACTGTAGCACAAAGCCGGAGATCAGTGGAGCTTTGGGTGAGCGTGAATGTGTTTTACAGAGCCAGGAGCTATACAAGTATAAGCTTTCCAAACACCATAGAGACTTTCAAACCGACACTGGCTTTCTGGTGCAGCTTTATGATATTAAAAGAGAGGGAGGAATTGATCTGAAAAGAAAAATGTGGAGAAGTAGACGTTTATTTTCTGGCTGGGTTTCTCACAGATATTTCTGCTTTTCTAGACTTTCCACTTTTCAAAACTGTGCCTGTCGACATATGGCACTCCATGCCTTTAAATTTGCCATGTCATGCTCTTGAGTGGCATGACTGTCCAAGCTTACCCACCGTCGCAAAAACTCATATTTAAAATCTCAAGAATGTCAGAGCTGTACATTTGAGAGAGCACAACTCTTAAAGTCGGTGGGAAGGACTGCATTGTTTCCTGTAGTGATATAGAGACGAAGCATCAGGATGTGTTGAAGCATGTCTGAAAAATGGTTCATTACCTGAGGCTTCAAGTGTCCACTAGAGGCCTCTAATGGTCAAAAAATATATGCCTGCAATCATCATTGATGTAATTCTGTCTGTAAGATTAAAATCTACAAAGATATTTAATACTAGCTTCGCCTGGACAGTGGTGGTTTTTCGTTTAAATGGGCACTGTATGGGGTTACACCTATGATGTATAAATAAGTTGTACACAAAAGTTTGTACGCTGTCTGAAAAAAAGGGTACAAAGCTGAACCATTGCTTGTTGTTTGGGGTGTTAGCTTCAAGCATAAGCTTTTTATAGACCTAGTAAGGTAAACAGTGCACACTAAAGGTACCAAAGGTTTGATGATACCACCTCAATGATTTAAAGGTGCATTAGGTTAATTTGTGAAAAATAGGCCTCTAATGAGTTAAATGGGTGGATATTTAAATGTTTTTTTTACTCACTGCTCCTGCCATGTACACAAACCTTGGCCCCCAAAACCTATGGTGGTGCAACTAGAGTTAGCATGCTAACTAGAGTTATCTTTAGCAAGGACGGTCAGAATATCACTTTCAAGCACACTCAGACATTCAACTGCTTGAAAGCCAAGTTACTTATAACTCATAACATATATCAGTGTCATAAACATGCAGAATTCCCCTCATAATCGTTTAAGAGGATGTGAGGGGGCATTGTGGGTGTGTCTATAAAATGACTGACAAGAGGCCAATCGAAACATGGCGGACTGGAAGGCAGGTTTCCAAACCAGGTTTTTATCATCTGTGTAATACACTTGTTCTCCGAAAATGTAAAGCAGCGTAAGCTATTTTATTCTATTTTATTTCATTTCTACATAATTTTCCCCATTATTTGTTCTTACTTGTACTAGTAAGAAATGAAAAATATTGACTACTACCCCTTTAAGGTACATAAATGAACCATTGTTAGCTGTTTAGCTTTAAAGGTGCACTATATCCACGTTTCCAGCTGAAAGATAAATACGGTACAAACGATAAGGGCAGCAAGGAAAGTTACAGCCTAGAACTGTTTTGTTTCTGAGCGTGGATGTCCTGTGCACCTTGTAAATTCAATAAATATAAATAGGTACGTTTCTGATTCAGAGAGAGAGCGAGAGAGAGAGAGAGCGAAAGGTAGCACTGGATAGCAGATCCTGCAGTAACTGTTGATTTGAATTGCAGTGATTATATCAAAACCTGTCACGTCTTTAAGCACCAGCCGGATCGACCTTCTGCATCCTGCCGTTAAAATTTATTGTCGTCCGAGGAGCTGTGATACGCTCTGACTTTCTAAGGCATTCTCAAAGACGTTCTTGGTCCATGATGTCATCCTGCGGACCACAGGCAATTTGTGTCTACAGAAAATTTAAAAAAAATACTCAATTATGTTGCATGCTCACGTTGTTACCCTGTAGGATTGCTGGTTTGAGAAACAGCTCTCTGATTGTGATCATGCAGAAGTCGTTATGACGGAGGGTGTGTTTTTTGGTACAGCAGAGAATATAAGCCTGTAATAAAGTTAATGATAGAGGATGGTTCTCAGGCAGCACACACCATGAGTCAGGAGCACACACACCCACGCACTCTGTCGGCCAAGGCATGCTCAGAGCATGAGCTCGTCCCGGGCCTAGGCGGCACGTTGCCGTGGCAACAGCTCCTCTCCTGTGTGCCGGGTAGTAGCCGTATCCCCCCACCTCATTGTTTTTTTTTTTTTTTTTTTGGCTTCTTCAGACCTCGTACATGCACCGCCGTGCCTCAGTTGCTTCTCTTCTGGGTAAGTCAGTAGATCGGACACAGTCCGAGGGTCTTTTATATGTGATGGTATTTTGTCTTTTATCTGACGTGAGGATTGCGCTATAACAGATGGTACGTTACTTTTTTTCTAGTCAGGAGAGCATGAATAAAGTGAGTCTTTGTGCTTAACAGTGATGTATTAGGCATGGTTAATGTGCTAGAACTTTATTTAATATCATATGGACTGTTTGTGAACCTCTTAAGGACATGTTGGAATGATGTAATGCTTGCCGCCCTGATGGATGAGGCTTCTTTTGTTTTGTCGTATCCTTTATACTTATTTTCATAAATGTGATATTTGTCTATAAAGCTATTGTCTAAAAAGCAGCTGATACATCTGGCTTTATATATATATATATATATATATATATATATATATATATATATATATATATATATATATATACATATATACACATACATACATATATATATATATGTGTGTGTGTGTGTGTGTGTGTTATTAAGACAAGACTTGAACCATAAAGGAAGTGACCTCATGCGGATTATTTGTGTGTATGTGTGAGAGAGTATGAAGAGTATCTGATTAGTATTCTGAACGTATCTCAGCCAGACGTGACCGTTTTGCTTGGAGGGGGGACAGAGGGGAGGGGGTTGTACTAGGACACGTCTAGACCAATGCAGCCTGTCTGTCTGCCAGACACAAATTGGACAAAATGGTGGACTGGGATCAACAAAAGAAACAATGATTTGTAAAGACAGAAAGAACAAACTGGATACAAGTTATAGAGTACTCAGTGAAATTCATGTTTAAATTGCAGTGGGGGGAAAAAATTTCTGCGTTAATAAAGCATTCGACAAAGGCAGTGATGTGTTCAGAAGCTGATAGTTGCGTTGATGTAGGATCGGCTTCATCCTCTCACTTCTTAACCTCGCTTAGAATACCACGTCTGCTCACATTATTAAAAATATAAAGGAGAAAAAAAGGAAGGGAACAGGGCACAGTTTTCCCTTTTGTTCAAATATATTCAAATGTATTTGATCAACTAAGATGTTTGGTTGCCAGAAGATTCTTCTTACATTTCACATGCAATTTCTTTCCATAAACATGTAGATTAATGTCATAATTTTATCTTTGAAATTGATTTTTTTTTCCTAGCACAGTTTATGATGATTGGTATCAGATTACCCAGCGATGACTCAGTGTTTAGGAAGAATTCAAATCCAAGCACCACCAACCCACTGTTGGATCGTTGAGCACGAATCTAACCGTAGCAATCACACTAGAAAACTGCACATTCTTGTGAGCGAACATGTAGGCGTGGCCTGTCTAGAAAAAAAATTCTAGACGGGCCACACCCACATGCTCGCTCACTAGAATGTGTAGTTTGCTAGTGTGTGTGTGTGTGTGTGTGTGTGTGTGTATATATATATATATATATATATATATATATATATATATATATATATATATATATATATACTAGGTCCGGAAGTATTTGGACAATGACGGAGTTTTTGTGATTTTGCCTTTATACACCAGCACAATGGATTTGAAATAAAACAATCAAGATGTGATCAAAGTGCAGACTTTCAGCTTTATTTTAAGAGGTTCCACAAAAATATGGCATTTACCCTTTAGGAATTACAGCCATTTTCAACAAAATACCTCCATTTTCAGGGGCTCAAAGGTATTTGGCCAAAGTGCCATAACTGTAAATATAACCATAATTGTAATACTTGGATGAAAATCCTTTGCAGTCCTTTGCCTGAAGTCTGGAGCCCATGTTCTCAAAACTCAGATTCTGAGTTTCCTCCCTGGAGATGCTTTGCCAGGCCTTCACTGCAGCCACCTTCAGTTGCTGGTTGTTTGTGGGTCTTTCTGCCTTCAGTCTTGTCTTCAGTAAGTGAAAAGCAGCTCTATTGGGTTGAGATCAGGCGACTGACTTGGCCATTGAAGAATAAGAAAGTCTTGAGTTGCTTTCGCAGTATGTTTAGGGTCGTTATCCACCTGCACTGTGAAGTGGCGTCCTATCAGTTTTGTAGCATTTGGCTGAATGTGAGCAGAGAGTAGAGCCCTATACACCTCAGAATTCATCTTTCTACTTCTGTCAGCAGTCACATCATCAATAAACACCAGTGAGCCCGTTCCATTGGCAGTCATATATGCTCATGCCATAACACTGCCTCCACCATGTTTGACACATGATGTAGTATACTTTGAATCATGAGCTGTTCCTTTCTTTCACCATACTTTTAATAATTAATTAATACTAGTTAATCTTGGTTTCATCAGTCTAAAGAATCTTATTCCAGAACATGGGAAGCTTTTTTTTTTAGATGTTTTCTGGCAAAGTCTGATCTGGCTATCCTGTTCTTGAATGTTGCCAGTGGTTTGCACCTTGTTGTAAACCCCCTCTGTATTTACATTCATGAAGGCGTCTCTTGATTGTTGATTTTGACAATGATATGCCTACCTTCTCCAGCGTATTCTTGACTTCTGTTGATGTTGTGAAGGGTTTTTCTTCACTAATGAAAGGATTCTGCGATCATCCACTTTAGTTGTCTTCTGTGGTCTTCCAGGCCTTTCGATGTTGTTGAGCTCACCAGTGCTTTCTTTCTTTTTAAGAATGTACCAAATTCTTGATTTGGCCACACCTAAGGTTTTTGCTATCTCTCTTATAGACTTTATTGTTTTTTCAGCCTAATGATGGCCTCCTTCACTTCCATTGAGATCTCCTTGGACTTCATATTGGTAGCTCCAGTTGAACAGCTGCCAATTGCCAACTCAATACCTGATATCAACACCAGACCTTTTATCTGCTTTATTTGTCTTGAAGTAACGAGGGAATGGACCGCAACTGGTCAATTAACTTCTTGTCACTCAATTGTCCAAATACCTTTGAGCCCCTGAAAATGGAAGTACTTTGCTTAAAATGGCTGTAATTCCTAAATGGTAAATGCCATATTTTTTGTGGAACCTCTTAAAATAAAGCTGAAAGTCTACACTTCGATCACATCTTGATTGTTTTATTTCAGATCCATTGTGGTGGTGTATAAAGGCAATCACAAAAACTCTGTCATTGTCCAAATACTTCCGGACCTAACTGTATATATATATATATATATATATATATATATATATATATATATATATATATATATATATATATATATATATATAATGTATATA
>CM040979.1:26939608-26959973 GCA_022985145.1 Pangasius djambal
TATATTTTTTTTATATATATATATATATATATATATATATATATATATATATATATATATATATATATATATATATATACAGTGGATATAAAAAGTGTACACACCCCTGTTAAAATGCCAGGTTTCTGGTGATGTAAAAAGATGAGACCAAGTTAAATCATTTCAGAACTTTTTCCACCTTTAATGTGACCTATAACCTGTACAACTCAATTGAAAAACAAACTGAAATCTTTTAGGGGGGGGCGAGTAAAAATAAAAAAAAAAACAAAATAATGTGGTTGCATAAGTGTCTGATTATTAAAAGGTATCAGTCAGGAGAAGGGTACAAAAGAATTTCCAAGGCATTAGATACACCATGGAACACAGTGAAGACCATCATCATCAAGTGGAGAAAATGTGGCGCAACAGCGACATTACCAAGAACTGGATGTCCCTCCAAAATTGATGAAGAGACGAGAAGAAAACTGGTCAGGGAGGCTGCCAAGAGGCCTACAGCAACAATAAAGGAGCTGCAGGAATTTCTGGCAAGTACTGGCTGTGTAGTACATGTGACAACAATCTCCCGTATTCTTCCTATGTCTGGGCTATGGGGTGGGGTGGCAAGACAGAAGCCTTTTCTTACAAAGAAAAACATTCAAGCCCGGCTAAATTTTGCAAAAACACATTTGAAGTCTCCCCAAAAGCATGTGGGAAAATGTGTTTTGGTCAACCAAGGTTGAACTTTTTGGCCATAATTCCAAAAGGTATGTTTGGCGCAAAAAGAACACTGCACATCACCAGAACACCATCATACCCACAGTGAAGCATGGTGGTGGCAGCATCATGCTTTGGGGCTGTTTTTCCTCAGCTGGAACTGGGGCCTTAGTCAAGGTGGAGGAAATTATGAACAGTTCCAAATACCAGTCAATATTGGCACAAACCTTCAGGCTTCTGCGAGAAAGCTGAAGATGAAGAAGAACTTCATCTTTCAGCACGACGACGACCCAAAGCATACATTCAAATCAACAAAAGAATGGCTTCACCAGAAGAAGATTAAAGTTTTGGAATCTTTGGGCCCAGCCAGAGCCCAGACCTGAATCCGATTGAAAATCTGTGGGGTGAGCTAAAGAGGGCCTTGCACAGGAGATGCCCTCGTAATCTGACAGATTTGGAGTTTTTGAAAGATTTCAGTTTGTTTTTCAACTGAGTTGTACAGGTTATAGGTCACATTAAAGGTGGGAAAATTTCTGAAATTATTTATCCTGGTCTCATTTTTTTACATCACCAGAAACCTGGCATTTTAACAGGGGTGTGTAGACTTTTTATATTCACTGTATATATATATATATATATATATATATATATATATATATATATATATATATATATATATATATATATACATATATATAGTACATGTGGTACCATTGAGTCACCCTGATGATGATGGTGATGGGTGTGTGTTCTACAGAGCAAGTGTCTGCGCGCATCGTGCAGGAGGTGACGGCCGAGGCGGTCGCGGTACTGAAGGGAGAGCAGGAGCTCCATCCAGGCACAGCCGTCCGACTCTCCTCAGGTAGGACACACCACTATGATTCACTCCCGTGGATACTGGAAGCCATGCAGCCTCGAAAGTCTTTTTTTTTTTTTTCTTTTTAACATCTATTGCACTTGAAAAATATGTTTTGAAATTTGTGCTATTTCTGTGGAAGATATGGCCTGTTTCTGTCATGCTGTGTCGTAGAGCTTCTTTATGCTTCAAATATGTTATATATTTTTTTCTTTTTCCTGTAAATAGTATGAGTTATGCTCTTTTCTTTTTATGGGTATGAACGTAGTTGAATATATTATTTAATGCCTAGAAATAAACAGAATTGTCGTTTTGATTATTTTGCACTTTGAACACAAATCTTGACATTTGATATAGTTCCAGTTGAGTTGTTTAAAAATTTGATGATTGTCCTTTTTTTTATTTAAATATTAAAATGTTTTCTGTCAGTTGCCAGTGACTGACTACTCATTTTAATTTCAGATTAATAAGCTTTTAGTTTTGGGTTTGTCACACTAGTGCAATTTGCTTAAAGAGCAAGCTCATTAAAATTACACCCATCTGTCTGACACAAACATGCTTGTCTATTCAAGACCAACTAGTGATAGAACTGCAAAACCTGTGCCTAGTATTATTTTATTATTTATTTTATTGCGCTATATAGTGGAGAGGGTTATACCAGTATAAATGTGTCGATCTATAGAGATTTTCAAATACTGTTTTTACTGCGGGCGCAAAAAATAAAAAAATATTTTGAACCGCTCTACATCAGAGTCTATTGGATTTAATTTAGCTTTTATAGACATTGTCACAAAGCAGCGTTACAGAAGTCTGGATGGATATAGATCCATAATAAACAAGTCAGAGGTGACAGTGGTGAGGAAAAAACTCTCTGACACGACAAGAAGCAGAAACCTTGAGAGCAACCAGACTCAAAAGGAAACCATTTCTGGGTGACACTGGATAGTGTGATAATAAATCTTTACAGTATACAGGTGTACAAGCGCAAAGAGTATGTCTTTATGATTACAGCAGCAGTTTTTAAGATCAAATCTACTGTATCCTGGTATGATTAAATACTGAAGCAAGGTCGAGACTGTTTTTTGGGAAGTAGAGGTCTTTAGGGTGTCTGTGTGGGACCATCAACAGCAGCAGAAAGTCACAGATGTAGTAGGTCATCAGGATGAATCTGGGAGGTTCTGAGCAGGAGAAATGTGTCAAGATCAGGCAACAGGAGTACACATACAGCTCGATAGAGAGAGAGAGTGGGAGAGAGAGAGAACAGATTATCAGGTATGCTCTTACCCTCCAGTGGTTAAAAAGGATGAACATTATGATCTGAACAAAAGTGAGGACTCCAGAAGGTCTAGCTGTGAAAGCATAACTAAAAGAGAGAGCCAGAAGGTAACACAGCTGTAGGGTTTCATAGAACAGGTGTCCTAACTGATCTAAAGCTGGTGTTTATACATTTCGTGGTTTGCTGTCATTGTTTCTCATAGTAGGTTTTTCTTTGTTTTCCTGAATGCCGAGGAAAAAAGTGCTTTCAGCGTTAATTGTAAAACTCATTGTCACTATTGCCACTATTGCTAATGTCTGTTTCTTAAATCTACGTGCAAGTAAATACTTTACCACTTTATCAGCCAGTGACACAGAAGAAGATGAATAATCTAGAATAGTGAGGTTGGTGAAGCATATTCAATTAGTCTGTTTTTTGTTGGTAGAAACAACTCACCATTATTATTATTATTATTATTATTATTATTATTATTATTATTATTAAACCGTCTTAAAATATGTTTTTGCTCCGCATATTTGAATTTATTTGGATTTGTCCTGCTGTCAGCAAGGTAATTTTCATTTGGTCTTAAAAAGGTTTTAAAATTTTAAAGAAAAAAAAAAAACTCTGCAGCAACCCTGTCTATGACTCAAGTAAACTGCCATATTATTGTACACATTTAAATAATGAACCTAATATTTGGATAATTAGATTATGTTCATGAAATAAATAGAAATAAAGAGCAAAACATTTGAGAACCCCTGTCTTTGAAAGTTGAGATGTTTGTCATGAAAGACTGTTTGCAAGATTGGTGGTTTTGCATCGTTGCACATGGAAGGAGACAAATAGCAAGTAAGTTAGAGAAGAATCACTGCAAGTCAGTCAGTGGTTTGGGGTCTGCACCTTACAGTGACAGCCTTAATACACCAACAATCCATCAATGCAACACTTAAGCAAGCAAATTATGGATACTGTGAGTGTGTCTGTGAGTTTCTTTCATAAGTGGCTATGTTTTTTTGCTGACCAGGTAGTGTCTGTGTGTGTATGTATCCTGTTTATCTATGGCCTGAGTTGGTCTCTCTGCACCGTCACTTCACCTCCTGCTGAATGGCAAATCCGTTTTGACAGCTGGTCTCTTCCATTAGCACTGTGCTGTGTATATGCATGCTGACTAAGGGTTGAGAGAACAACCTGTCTGCTGGTTCAAGCAACCTGTCCTACATCTTTGTGTGTGTGTGTGTGTGTCACAGTGAGTACAAGCATAGAAAGGACTGCTGGTCTGATTCACTACAATTAAAAGAGTATAAGAGAGAAAAATGTATAATGTGGTGAAGTTTTTCTGTAAAGTGACATTTATTGTATGAAAGGAGTCTCCAGTGTCAGCTCTTTGTAACAGTCAGTATGTTTTCCACCACAGGAAAGTCTTTCGGACAGAGGAGTTTATATTGTGCAGTAATATGACGAGCTGTTTTTTTTATTAACTTGAAGAGAGAAAAAAAATCAAGGTTGCTAAGGGAACAATGGTTATAGCTGTGCTAAAAGGACCTAACTTGTTCTGTGGGCATTCCACACCATCGAACATAATTATAAATAAATAAAAGTATGGTGTGTCGTTCTTTAATTAATGAACAAGTACAATTGCTGGCAAATCACTGTGGTATAAAACCGAGGAATAAAACACTTCAGGATGTGCTGTTATTGGACAATGTTCAATGTTGGAGTGGTAACAATAACTCTGCTTTGTGTCGGGCCACCTCACACCACCCAGTCGTTGGTTATTCCTATAAAAGTAAGTGTTGTTGTGATACATTCCTTGTGTTTGTTAGCCATTTTTGGATAATGGTTGCTGAAAGTTTTCACTCTGTTGAATTTAGCCTGCAGAAACAGATCAGCTTGTGTGAATTCATCTCTGCGGTATTGAAAGGATGAGACTGAGCAAAATTACTTAGCACCGAGGAAGTTCCACACGTCCAACCTAAGCTTTGCTGTGTAGATTTGTTGCTGTCTTTTTTTATATCTTCTTTCATTTTCTGTGTGTCTGCAGTGGAAGACTCAACCAATTTGCCACCTTCCCCACCTCCATCTCCTGCAGCTGAGCACTTTGGCCCTCTGGAACAAGGTAGGTCCATGTCCAGCTGCTAATATGTGTGTGTGTGTGTGTGTGTGTGTGTGGAAAGTGTAGTAGTGTTTGTACAAAGGTGAGTGTGAAAAACATCTGTGGTTTGGATGTGTCTTCATCCCTGTTCACCACTTGCCCCACACGAGGGGTTTTTTTTACTGGAAAAGTGGCCAACACCATTCCTTGCTGGACAGACGGTGAGACACACACTTCTGACTGAGCTGCAGAGACCCGTGCTTGAAGAGAAATGGGCGCAGGGTTGTCTTTGCCACCTCCTCCTCTTCCTTACTTCTCCTCGGCGCGTGTTAAATGCTTGGCTTTATCTTCATCACCAGAATCTTAGAGGAAATCAGACAGCCCAAATCAAAACAACACCATTACCCTTAATTCTTTCACCATCACTTAATTTCCTACATACACTCTTCCTGAATCCCTCTCAGCCTGCATGATGCCATTCTTCACTCTGGCCCTTCTCCCATTCCCTTAATGCCATCCTGTTGGCATTCAGGTTCACTCCACCTGTATCCTTAAATCTAGGGAAACTTTACCTCATGCTGTTCTTGTCCTCTTCTTTTGCATGTTATGTAGTAGGTGCTGTTAATGTCGTGGGCCTGCACTCATCTGTTTCTTTGTTTGTATGTGTGTGTGTTGTTTATTGTTGTTGATTTTGGTTGCATCTGCTGTTTCTGTGCTGTGGTTATAATGGTGCCGTGTACAAACTAGTGGAGGCGTGTACAATACTCAGCTTGTTTACCACATCCATTAGATGAACTGATGTTTAAAACAAGCTCAGCTTGTTACAGACATGCTACTGAAGACATGTAAATCATATAATTCAAGTACTTCACAAGCTTTACTGGTGTTATCCGAAATTATGCTTATGACTGTTTGTTATAATGCTGTCTTCAAAGATACATATATTATAATGCAAAGAACACTAATGCTTGTGATGTACTGACAACATGTTAAGACAACATACGGTAGCAAGGGGCATTGGATGTACTGTATTCCAAGTCTCTTTTTTCAGGCATTTCCAATAACCATTGTCCAGTCCATATTTGAGATCAAAACAGGCAGTCAAAACAACATCAATAAGGACTGGGAACTAGAATTACCAATAGAACCTTGGAATCTAACAAGACATCAAGAAAACTATGGAACTAGGAAATAACGAACCTGAGAAACAAGAATACTAACGCTTACAGGACTGTGTAAACATAACAGAACAACAGAGAAGTACATACACACAAGCTAATCAGATGTAATCAACCATTCAACTAGAAATACGCTCAAGGGGAATGGTTCTGCCATATCCCAAGCAGGAAAAGAGAAATAAATGGTAGGTTCTGTGAGGCAGAACAGTTACTGAGAGTGCACCCATTGAAACACTGACCTAGGCATTTAGACAAAAAGGAAGAAGATCTAGACATAGATATAAGCAGGGTCAAAATTAGGCTCAGTGACATAAACAGATTCAAGCTTGAAACAGAGTCACAAACTTAGCTGGGTGCAAAAAAAAAGAGACTGATCCGAGAGTAGAAAAAGAGTTTGGAGCAGAGAAGAAAAGCCTGGAGCAGAGAGAGAAACTGAGCCAAAAGCACAAACAGAGAAAGTCTTGAGAATAGACAGAGACTAAGACTGCAGCAGAGAGAGTGACAAAAACTAGAGCAGGTTAGAGGAGAAGGAGTCACGAAAACTGGGAACTAGAACACTAGAAAATGAGATGCCTGAGAAACAAGAGAAGGGGACTAGCAACTTGGGAATGTTTAATTATTATAAGTCAGTTAACTAGTAATGTGCAGTGCAGTAATGTAAACAGAGATCACCTGATGTAATAAGGCCAAAGCTAATGCAAGAGTGAGGAAAAGAGAAGCATAACAAAAAGTTTCTCTTACACAACTGTTGTGCTAAGGATTCCAGTCGGTCCTGGGGCAGTACAATTAGGCCACTCTTTCCAGTCATCCATTTATGGTACGCCACATTAGACACTCATCAGCTAGGCAGTAGCAATGTTTTCATTGCAGTACCAAGTACCATAAGACACTGTTGGCACATTCCAGCCTTAGCCTGTGCCTGATGTGTGAACACGTTCAAGAGACAGTTTTGTAGGTGATGCATGTGTTCCATACACTCCTCCTAATGCATTCTTGGCTCTGACAACTCCCCAGATTTTTTTTCTATTGGCATGTCCAGCTATACATTGGGGCAGCAGCTTTTGTTTGGCTTCTCTACTGCCATTTGGCATGCCTACCAGACCTGGGGCAAGTGCTGATCCCAGTCTCATTGGTAGAGTCTAGTTCAAGCACCAGGCCATATGTCAGTGGCTGCAGAACTGTAATGCACTTTTTTCAATTCCTGGAAGACATCTGGCCAGGTTTCTTGCCAAAAACATGTGCCTCAACCGTCTATGATGGTAGTGGCACTTTGGTCTCTGACTGGATATGCCTTGGCTATTTATTGAATTAGACCATCTAGCTGAATTAGCTACTAAGATAGAATGATTCCACAATCAGTTGTAGTACTACCTGTTCCATAGGATCCCACACTATGGCATGGCTTGATTGGAATATGTGGCCATATTCTCTTTCATCTCAAATTGCTTGGCAAATTATTTTTTGCACCCTGGAAAAAGCTTGGGATGTTGCCTCAGAACTTGCTAGTGTATCTCATGTTTGTAATGCTGTCTTGCTTACAGCAGTGAATGCAGTGTACATTATTCTAGCTGGTTTACTCTCCCACTGCATTATGACATGGACTCTTTAACTAACCATCACTCCAGCAAACTGGGTGTTCCCAATCAGTAGCTTTTGAGAGACAATTCTTTCTTGTTTGCAGCAATCATGTTTGTAATGCTGTCTTGCTTACAGCAGTGAATGCAGTGTACATTATTCTAGCTGGTTTACTCTCCCACTGCATTATGACATGGACTCTTTAACTAACCATCACTCCAGCAAACTGGGTGTTCCCAATCAGTAGCTTTTGAGAGACAATTCTTTCTTACTTGCAGCAACAGGTCATCCTGCTGGCACATGACAGCCTGTATTTTTTGGCTCAAGCAGATCCCCAACTGGTATTTGGCTTACCCATCAGACTAGGGCAAATGATGACCCTAGTCCTTTTGGTGGTGGCTAGTTGGGTAGCCAGATCTAGTTCAAACATTTGATCAAGCCATGCCTCAGTAGATGCAGTGTAGTAATTCCTAGCAGACCCTTGGCCAGGTTCCCAACAATTGAACACCTGTACCTCAACCATCCATGATGGTGGTGGCAATTTGCATTTGGATTGCATATGCCTAGGGCCACATAGTGAATTAGTCCATAACTACCAAGATCAAGTGAGCCAATGATCAGGGGTAGGCAGATGACCCAGTATTTAGTATCTATTACTACCTGCTCTTATTCCTACTGCTGGATTGGAATATATGACCAAACTCTGCAAAGGAATATTTTCCCTCTTATAACCACATGCCAAACCATCTTTGTTCGCTCCCTATTGGACTTCCAGCAACTCATTTACTTAGTTATTTCCTCAAAACTTGTTAGTCTATGTCATGTTGGTAATGCTGTCTCACTTACAGCAGTTCATACAGTGTATATTATCTCAGCTTGTTTACTCACCCGTTGCTCTATGACATGGATTCTTTAGCTAACCATTCTCCTGGCTGATTTATCGAGATTTAAATTAGACCCTGTCTCAGACAATGACACGGTGCCTCCACAGCAGCTATTTCTGTTTGTGGCCATTGCGTCTTGTATCTATGTGTGTTTTTCAGTGTTGTGCGTATATGTGCCACTTCTTCACAATCCCTTTACGTAGTACCTATTCTGCATACCTATTTCCTCTTTCTATTTTTTACTGCTGCCTTTGTATCTGCTCTTTCTCTTCCTCTCACCTTTAGCATCTCCATGTTTCTCCCTTTTAGTCACTCCCTTGATATACTTCTGTCATTTTCTGGTCACCTTTTGTCACTTTATATTTCTTTCTTCCTCTTTCTCTATCTCTTTCAATTACTTCCATCTTCCTTTCTCTCAGTTCTTTTCTCTTCCCATCATGCTCTATTACTTCCCAACTCTTGACTTGTCCACCCTTCTGTTCCTCCTTTCCTGTCTCCTCTATATCCTCCCTCTCTCTGTCTCTCTCTGTGTCCAGATTTCCCTGCATTTCCTTCTCCTTGTGTCTGTTTGTAGATGTAGGGGATGAGGAGGAGGCTGGGCCTCTCTGCCGCTTCCAAAATTCTCGGGAGAGGTGCAAGTTCCTCGCCCCCTCCATCTCAGTTTCAGTGCCCGAGGATGAACCCTACTACTCTGACGAGGAGTACTATGACCACCCCTTATTCAGCCCTGAGTGGACACTCTCGGGCTCGCGCCCTTCAGGGCAGGCCGCTGCCTTTAGCCAGATTGAAGGTGAACCGCGCATGGTTCCTCTCCACCATCCTCCCCCATTCTCTTCCTTTCTTTCTCTGCCTTTTCTATCTTCAATTCTCTTTGGTCATGTTTATCCAAATCTTGGTCTTCCCTTTCTTTCTCTCTCTTTCTCTGGTCTCTTTTCTTGTCTGCCACCCTCCTTTCTGTCTCTGTTGTGTTGTGCACGCTCTGTCTGTGGAGCGTTCCTTATCCTCGACGTGCCCTTTCTTTTGTCTCTGTGCATTTTTTGGGACATTGCATTCAAAGTCGTTTGGCTCCCAGCTCAGGTTTTCCTTTTATGGCTAGTTTCTTTTTCAAGTGTTACCTAAATGACAAACTGCATATTGTAAAACAACCCCACACACTCATGCCTGATACATTAGTGACACCACTAATCCTGTTTTAATAAAACTTGCTCCAAATGTGAGCCAAACGGCTTGCCACATCAGCAGGTTAGTCCAGCATGGTGTGCATTTTTTTGTTCTTTGCCTGTTTTTTGGGTCTGCTTTTGTGTCTGTCTGATTGTCTGTGTCTCCATCACCTGACCCATGTTCATTGCCCTGCCCCATCACCAAGCCAATTCCCTTTCCCCCTGCTGATGTACACATGCTGTAGATCACAGGAAGACTTTCAGCTCTTCTACTTTTGGCACAAACAAGCGCACACACACACACTTTTTCAGTCTATTACTGCAATGCATCAGTCAATAAAGACAGGGCATGCTTTGTCAGTTCTTGTTTGTTTCTTGGCTGAATGAAGGACCATACGTTAGAGATGAAAGCCCATGTCTTTTTGCTCCTATATTTCTCTGTATGTCTGTCTCACTGCGCATCCTGCTGAGAGTTGACCTAGTGTGCCCTGTGCTGCCAGACTCACAGCAGCCCTCATAAACACACTGTAGGCTGCAGACTTTCTCTTCTAAGCAGCAATTTTGAATCTTAGACCCTCATTCACTCTGACAGCTAAGACATTGTTATACCCTTCCTTCTGGTTGCATCCTAATGCTAAAAAACGTGCCAAGCTGTCATGGATATTAACTAGTTTTGAAGGATTATTGCTTTCTCTTTACTCACATGTACATTGGAGGTTTTAATGTCAGTTTTATCATACTTATTCTTAGTGATGCCTAATGAAAAGGTAAATAGTCACAGATTTATAATAGGTACAGCTGATCACAAGTGCTGCAGTGCTATGTGGGAAAGAATTAGTGTGTGACTCAAAAGGTCTTGTACAACTTTCTTCACAATACAGGTCAATGTCAACTCTGACTCATTCCAGCACAATACCACATGCAAAATTTATTAGATTCCCCATGTTTCATTGTTTGCAGTTTTTGGAAGTTCTATCCCTGATCCCTCCACTGTGATAGGCAAAAATTTATGATGTGTCCTTAAAGCCCAACTCAGGGGAACTCAGGATGTCATCCTAAAACTAGTTCTGAATACTGACAGCCATCACTGTAAACAGATATTGTACATGTTGATCTTGTTCTTTACCAATCCTTCTATGCGGTTGATTCCTTTCCACAGATCCTTCCTGCCAGTTTGTTCCCTCTGCATCACTAAACATTTAGCATGAAATGTGTTTGAGAGTCTTATATAAAAACCCATGGTACCACTGGTTGTAAGCTAAATAAACATGTGTATTTTACAGTTGGATAAAAGTAAATCACAGTATACATCTATTGTCTTGACAGTGCCCGCCATGCACATCATGAGGTTTTGTAGTAGTTTGAAATATGAGTCTTTTTTTATTTACTCTGATTAGAGGTTATTCATATGTTTGGTGATAGCATATAAAAATGCCCTAACTAAGCAAGAATGTTATTGGGTGTGTAAGAACAATCTGTATTTTTCAAACTCAAAAACTGAAGGAAAACTCTTCTACATCCATACTGAAACAGTACACATGCAACAATTTGATGTGACTTCAATCCCATCCCAGAGCTGAAAGTGTCCCACTTCCTCCAACCCCTGTAACCCAAGTCTGTGTTGTCCGTAGTCTTGATGTTTCCACTTGTCCCCCTCTTTATTAAGAAGAAGAGACCATAGAGGCTCTTTCCGCAGCGGAGGAAGATGAGAACATTGCAGCAGCAGCAGCTTTAGAGGAGCAGGAGGAAGAGGAGGAGCAGTGGAGTGGGGAGGAGCCTGAGCAAGAACCCATATCCAAGCTCTTAGAGCAGGCAGAGGTGGTAGTCGGGGCCCAGACTTTGCCCTATCTGCAGGCTGAGGACCAAGCACTTACTGCTGGCCCTGGAGCTCCTAACGGGAGCACTGAGGAGGCAGGGAGGGGCGAGTGCCCTGAGAAAGGTGTGTCCTCCCTTCTCTGTGGCCTGCATGTTTTTTTTCTTGCTTTCAAAAATAGAAAAGCTAAAGCATTATGACAGATATGAGCTAAGGCAATGTCGAAGAATGGCTCGAAATTGTCCTCTTCTCTGCTGATGCTGCAAGGCAACACAGGCTTGATGGTGACCCGCTTCTGTGGCCAGAGCTGTGTTTGTTTATCATTTTCTTACTTTTTTTTCCCTTTCTTCTCATTATTGAATTGTCATTATCAGTACAGGTGCTACCTTCTTCTTTTGGTGAAGCTTTCTTGGAAGCATATTGCTTAATCTTATGTTGGTACTATTGCTGCCAGGCTGACCTTTTTCCCCATCGACCCATCAAGTGTAATCCATTGCTTGGTGTTTTTTTTGCCAGCTACATTGCCAGTGTATTTTTTTTTTTTTACTGCATGCTGTGATGAATCACTTGTTTCATTAAGTATGTAATTCTGTTCAAATTTTAACTCCTATGATTTTGGTTTGCTTTACCGAGAGTTTTTTAAAACAGTTGTCTGCTTTTAATTTATTGCAATATCAAGCACAGTCATGTCATTTGTTTTACTACCAAATGTGAAATGTACACATATATTATTTTTATCATGTATCATTTGTTCACCTCATGTTTTCCCTGTAAACCGCTGAAAAAAATGTAAGATTTGGTCTACTGATATGTTGTACAAGAAGTATAACATTTAATCAAAACAAACAGCTAAAATATTGAACTTACAATAGTATACTTCTTTTTATATTGGCCAAGTGGATATTGCATTAAAAACTGTCTCTATCAATTGTAATAACTTTTAACAATTTAACACTTTTGGGAACCTAAATCCAGAATGTTTTAATATAGGGTTAGTTTCTAATGGGGTATTTATATAGTTTTTACCATAGGTTATTAAATCCATCTTATCTGTGATATACAGATGAGGTGTTCTTGGACATTTCATCCTCATTGTGTGGATCTCATCCATCCAGCATTTTGCATGTTGGTCTGCTCACATCCATGTCTTCACCTTGTTCATCACTGAATTGGTATGTGCTCTTTTGTTTCATCTGAGACTCTATATGCTGTGACGATTGCTGGGCTTTGCCTGTCTTTGTGGTGGTTGGCCTGGCAAATCCTTGAGCCCAGATCTCTAAGTTATGCAGCACAACTAGATCACTTAAGATTTGCTTTCAGCTGTGAAGATGGATGCAGAAAAGCCATGTGGAGAGAGGACTGCGCTGGTCAGCATGGACTTCACTCAGTCAGAGGTGCACCCAGAGGATCTCGCCTCTTACCAGAGTGGTGCTCCTGATAAAGAAATTCCAGAGACATCATTACCCAGCCTAAGTGACACAGAGGCTTTCGCTGTTTCCCCAAATGGTCAGAGCCATGCCAAAGATCCCACAGTGTATCCTGGTCAAAAGCCTGACTCACCACTCAATATTGAAAAGCAAGCTCCTACAGATGTAGTTTCTTCAGACTCAAGTAAGTCTCAAACACATGGGAAGCAATTACTAGAAGTGGAATCCATATCTACTGGAGACAAGCAGATAGATGTTACAGTAAGTGCCAAAAGTCCAGAAGTGCCTGGAAAAGAGTCCGCTAGCTTAGATAAACAAGGAGAAGAAATTATGGACAAGTCTGGAATGTCTGCTTATTTTGAAACAACAACACTAAAATCAGAGGAGACGAGGGGACAAGGTGAAGGTTATTATGAGCTTAGTACTGCATCAGATGAGACTAAGTCTGCCTCTGCCATTTCCTCAGTTCCGGAAATTAGCTACAGCACCCTGGCTCAATCTCAGTCTATAGATGAAAAACCTGAAAGTCAAAAGGGTACCGAAGAGCAGCAAAAGGCCCTCCCATCATCTGAAAAAAAGGATGATTGCAGGCTCTCTCCTGGAAAGTTGGCCTTGGAGCAAAGAAGTTATTCCCTGAATATCACAATTGGAGCTATGGATCAGAGTGGAGGACAAGGACGACCCAGAAACTTCTCCCCTTTAGCAACTGACATTATGTCTTATACTAGTGGAAGCCTTGATGAATCTGCGGACTACCTTCCTGTCACAACTCCATCAGTGGAGAAAGTCCCCCCTTTCCCACCAATGATCCTGGAGACATCAGCCTCTGTCACCACTCCATCAGCCTCTCCACCCCATGACACGGTAGCTGACATCAAGACCCCAAGTCCACAGCCTGAATCCCCAGGTTCTCCCTTACCTAATAAGTTCAACTATAAAAATGGTGCTGTGATGGCCCAAGATCTACCTGAAATGCTAGACTTGGCAGGTACACGTACAAGACTAATGTCTGATAACACTGATCCTGAGATTATAAGAAGGAAGTCAGTCCCTGCTGACATGCCTGCCCTTGTGAGTGACTCCTTAGCGCACTTGTTTCAGGGTCAACGAGTTGCAAAAAGTGAGACTCAATTGGAAGAACATGGATACTGTGTTTTTAGTGAGTACTCTGGTCCCATGCCATCTCCAGCAGATGTCCACAGTCCATTGGATTCTCCACCAACACAAATCTTCAACAGAATGATATCAGAGGAGAAAGAGACAATTCCAGCTGCAAGTGGACAGGACAGCCCATCATCCCAAGTTCTGAAAGAAGACATTCCCCCAGACACAGAGGAAGAAAAGGATAGAAGAGAAAAAACGTGCGAGACTAATGGTGCTGGGGCAGAGCACTCAAAACAACCAGTTGAAACTTTTGCCACCCCAACTGTTACTGTTACTTTGGAAGGAGTGAAGACTGATCTTGATGCAGAGGCCAAACTTGCAGCTGAAAAGGAGGCTGAAATAGCTGATTATGAGAGGCAAATTCGCAAGCTGGAAATGGAAGACAGACCTTTAAGTGTTGAGGAGGAGAGGGAGCTCCAGGAGCTACGAGAGAAAGTGAAGAATAAGCCAGATTTGGTGCACCAGGAAGCCTATGAGGAGGTAGATGCTGAGGATGTGTACCAGCTCACTGGAGTTGCCAAGGACAGGATTGCTAGACCAATAAGACCATCACCAACATCATCAGTGGAGAGTGCTACGGAGGAAGAAAAAGTGCATATTGACACAGAGAAACCTAAACCAGCACAAGATGGTCAGAAAGAAGAGCCTGTGAAATTGTCTCCTGTTGAATCTGTTGAGAAACCCAATAAAGATGATAAACCCCTAGAGCAATCGGGCAAGGAATTTGCAAAGGCAGAGGAGGCTTCTGTTTCCGCTTCTGAGGAACCAAAGGAGTACATGCAGGCAGAAAAAGCAGTCAAGCCTTCAGATTTGCCAAATGTGCCTGAGATACCAGAGAAGGTTGAACCACAGAAGACTGAAATAGTTAAATCTGAAGTAAAACAGATTGAAACAGAGCTTGTCAAGAAAGATGAAGAGCCTGAAGTTGTTGGAAAACACGAAGAGCCCAGAATTGTCGAGAAAGATGAAAAGCCCAAAGTTGTTGAGAAACATGAAGAGCCCATAATTGTTGAGAAACACGAAGAGCCCAAAAGTGTTGAGAAGGATGAAGATCACAAAGTTGTTGAGAAACATGAAGAGAACAAAGGTGTTGAGAAAGATGAAGAACGCAAAGTTGTTGAGAAACACGAGGAGCCCAAAAGTGTTGAGAAAGATGAAGAGCACACATTTGTTGAGAAACATGAAGAGCCCATAATTGTGGAGAAAGACAAAGAGCCCAGAGTTGTTGAGAAAGATGAAGGGCCCAAAGTTGTTGAGAAACATGAAGAGCCCAAAGGTGTTGAAAAAGATGAAGAAAGCAAAGTTGTTGAGAAACACGAGGAGCCCAAAAGTGTTGAGAAAGATGAAGAGCACACATTTATTGAGAAACATGAAGAGCCCATAATTGTGGAGAAAGACGAAGAGCCCAGAGTTGTCGAGAAAGATGAAAGGCCCAAAGTTGTTGAGAAACATGAAGAGCCCAAAGGTGTTGAGAAAGATGAAGAACACATAGTTGTTGAGAAAGATGAAGAGCCTAAAGTTGTTGAGAAAGATGAAGAGCCCAGAATTGTTGAGAAAGATGAATTGCCCAAAGTTGTTGAGAAAGATGAAGAGCCCAGAATTGTTGAGAAAGATGAAGAGCCCAAATTCGTTGAGAAAGATGAATTGCCCAAAGTTGTTGAGAAAGATGAAGAGCCCAGAGTTGTTGAGAAAGATGAAGAGCCTAAAGTTGTTACAAAAGACAAAGAGCCTGAAGTTGTTGAGAAACATGAAGAAACTGGACTTGTTGAGAAAGGTGAAGAGACTGGAGTTGTTCTGAAAGATGAAGAGGAAGAGCATGACGAGTTGGAAGGGGCAGGGGCAGCAGTACAAGAAACCATAGAGCCCCGAGCTGCCATTGAGTCAGTTGTAACAGTAGAAGACGACTTTATCACTGTGGTGCAGACCATTGATGAACGAGAGGGACCTGGGCACAGCGTACGATTCTCCACTCCTCCTGAAGAAGAACCACCTCAAATGCTTCAAGATGAAGAAGAGGAAGACGATTCTATTGAAATGGCTCAAGAAGCAGAGATAGAGGCTGCTAGCCTGGAGGAAGTCCAGGATGTTCCAGAAGCTGTACAGGTCCCTGTGTGTCCTCCTAAGGAGGTACCAGAGAGTGAGGGTCCCACTGAGAGCTACGATGACTACAAGGATGAGACTACTATTGATGACTCCATCTTAGACAGTTCCTGGGTGGACACTCAAGGTGACGCTAAGATTTCTCTTTTTTAATTCTTCTTTAAAAAAAACTGTACTTATTAATGTTTAAATTATGGTTTCTAGTACAGTGAAAATGTATAACTAGCTTCAGTTTATTATTTATGATTATACCAAAGTGCTGCTGAATGCTCAATTCTTATTGGTCAGAAAGTATTGATTAATTTCTTATAACAACGGCTCTGACAGTACTTCTGGCCGCAAAGTTTATAATAATGTGCTTGTACCAATACTGATACTTATACCAATTTCTGTGGTATAAGAGGATTAAAAAAATTATTTATTATTCAGTTCATTTTTATGTATGAAGAATTGTGATGTAAATATTATTATTTTAGTAGCAATAATGTCCTTGTGCTATGTGCAAGTAGACGAATGCTGTCATCATATTAGCATCATTTGTCATATAACTTTCACGTTCTATACATACTGCAGATGATGATAAGAGCATGGCCACTGAGAAAATTGAGCCTCTTCCAATAGTGGCAAGCCCGGCCAAGAAACCCTCTACAGAGAAGCCGGTCAAACAGAAGCCTAAAGGAGGCAGAGCCAAAGGCCGAGTTTCTACTCCGGAACGCAAACCCATCTGGAAAGACCCAGGACTGGTCCAGAAAGAGGAGCTGAAGAAGAAAAAAGGTTGCTGATGCAAAAGTGGCTGTACACATTGCCAAAATGTCTGATTACTTGGTATTATATAAGATTGCTGTTTATAAAATGTTCGTGTAACTTCCTGTAAATGCATACCAAGAATTGATGCTAATTTAAGTTACTGATTTTGCTGTAATGTATTGCAGTTATTACCAAAGCTTCTTGTAAAGGTCTGCTCCTTAAACACTGTTTGGCTTGTACAGAAAACACATGGATATTTTTGTATTTTACTGAATGTCTATATCATTTCAAAACCCCATGAACTGAATCCTACAGTTTCCCTGATTCTGTGTTTCCCTCTTGTAGCTGTGATTAAGAAGGTTGAGGTCACAAAAAAATCTGAAAATCAGAGCCGCTCTCCCTCCAGGAAGAGTGTTTTAAAGGCCGCCGTAAGGCACCCTAGAGCTACCCAACATCACATCTGTGCTAAGCGGAAACCCACAGGTGATCACACAATCACAGGGAGACTGCTTGCAATGTGGCTGGCAAATACACTGGCATGTTACATTAAAGATGGTGTTTGTCTTTTTGGTTTACAGTTTTTTATTGGCAAATTATTGGTTTTTTTTTTTATTTGTCATGTTGCTTATTGATGTGTTTTGAGTGAAATTGTATTTTTAAGTTTGTTTTGAAATATGCTTTTATGCACTTGCTTAGAATCTCGTTTCTGCGTTTTTTGCCTTTCTCTTAGTCCATGTGCTAATCTCTGCTCCTTTGTGGCTATTTTGTGAACTAACTCTAAGCCCATTTCCTGAATGAGTGTGTCTGTGTGTCTACTTTGTGAATTTTAGTTGTGTTATGATTCTCTGAAGGAACATTGCACAATATTACTTCCAGTTTATGTAACAAATCTGGCAGAAGAGTCTCTCTAGGATACAGGACGTCTACGGTGGTTGCTATGCAACTGATTGAGTAGGAGACAACCTGGCCTCCTGAGAGAAAGAGAGAGAGAGAGAGAGAGAGAGAAAATGAAAGAGATGAAAGTAATCAGAGAGAGAGAAAGAAGACTCACTCTGTCATCATCCATCTCCTTCTGCTCTTTTTGAAAATTGCAATTACATTTATATTTAAAAATCCACCAAATTGCTGCAAAGGCCCAATTAAATGTTAAAAAAAGCCCTCTTATGTAAGGTTAAATTAAATGTCAGAGTAGCTGCTTTCCAAAATGTGGTTCAGGTGCATTTCCATTTTGGGATTTCAGTAAGCATATTAATCCTCTATTTTTGTTTTATTAACTTCAATTGAGAGACAGAAACAGAGGCTGGTGAAGGAACAACTGTTTATAGCTTCTGTAACATAAACAATTACAGGAACTAATTTGTTTTGTGGACATTCCACACAATGAATGTAACTATAAATGGATAAAATGTACATTGTACATTGCTGCAGTTAGATGTTACAAAAACCCTCTTATATAAGGTTTGTAATTTTCAAAGAGTGTTATTCCAGATCACTTCAAAGCAGTTGCTTAACATGTGGTTCTGTGAGAGATGTGTAAATGCACTGTGTGTACATATTCTTACATGTGGAGGTGGTTGTTTAAGAGAGAGACCGAATGTTTTTCTGTATGTCTTTAATTTCCTAGTTGTTTGTATGTACATGCTCTGGACACTCATAAGAATTAAGATGAACACTGTCAATATCTTTTTCTCTCTCTAGTATCAGCAGATGGACGGCTGCCATTCAGCTCAGTGCGACATTCCAGAGACAGGGCATCTGTGAGTAGCATTAAATTCTTACACGATCTCTCTTTCGGCAGTTTCAGGATTAAATACACTGAATATTTCATATGGATGTAGTATCCATTGATTACTTATAGTCACAATTGAAGTACACTATTAGTCGTGTATTTGGAAAGTGTTTTTCATGATCTTAAAGATATTTTGTTTCATAAGAGTTGAAATTTGGGTAATGCTTTACATTAAAGTTCTCTTTACTTTCAGTATTAACTAAGAAATCATTCACATGTCTTAATTGACATTTGTTTAAATGTTAATGAAACAAACCTGCATTAATCCTGTTTATTTAATTCATGACTAAAAATCAATCCACAAAAATGATCAAAAATAAAATTAAATGCTGATAACTTACTCAACTCTAGTCTTCAGATGTAAATATTAGAACTATAGATGCCAGCATCAGTGGGTTTATCTGTAACACTTAGGATTTTTGACATCTTGCTGCAGCGATACAGGAAACACTTTCTCAGCTAATAAAATTCTTCCAGCAGAAAAGCCTGTTCACTAAAGGGGAAAGGATGCTTCTGCTTCCGATAGTGCTTCTCTCTGTCTAGTTGAACTTTGACCTGTGAATTCACAGTGTCAGTTTTTTCAGCCAGTACTATACATGAAGGCAGAACTGTGTACACTTTGGTCCTTAAAAAATATGGAGGATCTACCAATTATTAAGTAGCGCCAACAGTGGACTTTAGCCTTTTTTGTTTGTTTGTTTTTTACTTTTGCACATTTGTGCACATTTGAACATTAGAACCACCTGCCTAATATTGTGTAGGTCCCCCTTGTGCTGCCAAAACAGCTCTGAACCATTGAAGCATGGACTCCACAAGACCTCTGAAGGGGTGCTGTGGTATCCGGCTCCAAGGCGTTAGCAGCAGATCCTTTAAGTCCTGTAAACTGCAACTTGGGGCCTCCATGGATCAGACTTGTTTGTCCAGCACATCCCACAGATGCTCGATTGGATTGAGATCTGGGAATTTGAAGGCCAAGGCAACACCTTGAACTCTTTGTCATGTTCCTCAAACCATTACTGAGAAATTTTTGTAGTGTGGCAGGGCGCATTATCCTGCTTAAAGAGACCACTGCCTAGCCTTTGCTCCCCACTCATGTCAGTGAGCCTTGAGCCATTTTTCCTCCTTCCAATACATCATCTTCAAGAACTGACAGTTCACTTGCTGCCTAACGGTTCCACAAAAATATGGCATTTACCATTTAGGAATTACAGCCATTTTCAGCAAAGTACCTCCATTTTCAGGGGCTCAAAGGTATTTGGAAAAAATGACAACTGTAGATATAACCATAATTTTAATACTTGAATGAAAATCCTTTGCAGTCAATGACTGCCTGAAGTCTGGAGCCCATGTTCTCAAAACTCAAATTCTGAGATTCCTCCCTGGAGATGCTTTGCCAGGCCTTCACTGCAGCCACCTTCAGTTGCTGCTTATTTGTGGGTCTTTCTGCCTTCAGTCTTGTCTTCAGTAAGTGAAAAGCAGCTCTATTGGGTTGAGATCAGGCGACTGACTTGGCCATTGAAGAATATTCCATTTCTTTGCCTTCAAAAAGTCTTGAGTTGCTTTCGCAGTATGTTTAGGGTCATTATCCACCTGCACTGTGAAGCGGCATCCTATCAGTTTTGTAGCATT
>CM040979.1:26960073-27012985 GCA_022985145.1 Pangasius djambal
TTCACATTTGTAAAACAGACCTAAATCTATGTAATGTGTTATTCACGTAATAGAATTTCATTTGATTTCAGCTCAAGCGCTTCTTATAGACAGGATGTGAATAGATTATTATATCATTTGTTCATGAAATTCAATTGTTGTGCCATGCTCATTATCATCCCATTGATATCATTGTCATGTTTTGGTGTAATCCTCTCTCACATGACTTTCTCCTCCATTGGTTTTTCTTTTGCATGAACAAACGTGCATCTTCATACCACCGTTCATCCCAGACCCCCAGCCCAACATCACTAACAAAGATCCCCACCTGTAAAACGCGGGCGTCAGCTCTTCCTCAGCCCCGCCCTAACTCCACATGCTCCTACAATAAAACAAGCTCATTGGTGGAGGCTGATGGGCCCCGCCCCTTCTCAACAGGCCCTCAAGATTCCCTCTCAATTAACAGGAATTTAGAAAAGGTAAGAAAGGGCCTAAAGCTGTTTTGCTAGCACTTGACTGAAAGGTGGTGTTCATAGGGCTTCACAAAGCCTACACAGGCCCTTTATGACAAGTGACATAGACCTACATAAATATTTATAAAGGCTTATTCCACCTGACGTCAGTTTTATTAAGATAATTTCACTCAGGTTGACGTAACACTTGAGTCAAATGACAAAGAAAACATGCATGACTGTCATTACAGTGTCATATCTGTGCTGTAAGTATTAATAACAATCTTTCATTTAGTAAATTAATATATTAATGTTACATAACACACGTCATTACAATGTCATGGCAATCTCATAAGTATTCATAAGAATCTTTAATTTAGTAAAGTGAAGCTTACTTAGGTTTATATAACTCTGTTATTACAGTGTCATATCAGTGTTATAAGTACTCAGCAATCTTTCGTTTATTAAAATGAAACTCAATTAATTATACATAACTATCATTACGTGGTCATATCAGTTCCATAAGTATTCATAACAATCTTTTGTTTATTAAAGTAAAATAACTGTCAATTCAGTTGAAGTATTCATAAAAATATTTTGTTTATTAAAATATATCTCACTTAAATTTATATAACACTGTCATTACACTATGATACCAGTGCCATAAGTATTTATGGCAAGTTCGAATAACTCTGTCATTACTGTGTCATATCAGTGCCATAGGTATTCATAGCAATCAAACATTTTATTTAATAAAATGAAATACTCTTACAAAGTTACATAACTTTTCATTACAGTGTCATATTATTATTAATAAATCCTTTAGTTTAGTAAAATTAAACTCACTTAAGTTTATATAGCTGTCATTACTGTGTTATGTCAGTGCTACAAGTATTCATAACAATCTTTTACTTAATAAGTTGAAACTCACTAAAGTTTACGTAACTCTGTCATATGACTTCCATATCAGTGTCATAAGTGTTCCTAACAATCTTTTATTTAATAACTTGAAATACATTTAAGTTTACGTTGCTTTGTCATTACAGTCATAATGTCATTATTATTAATAAAATCTTTAGTGTAATTCAAACTTTAGTTGAAAGTGAGTTAACTCACTTAAGTTTACATAACTGCCGTTATAGTGTCATGTTGGTGCCATAAGGATTCATTTAAAAAATAGTAAAAATCAAGCTCATTAAAACTCATTAAAACTTGATGAGCAGAATTTGCCCTGACGTTGCATTGTAAGTCAACCTGCAAAGCTCCATAACACAGTTTATGTCAACATAAAGTCAACAAAAGTCACTTGGCCCAGGTGCTGTGTCATATTGACACTCAAAATTGGCGTAAGTAATCTTCAAGACAGATTATATTGGAATAAGCTTTCGGAAATGTTTGCAGCTTTATCAGTCAGTCAGTTGCCATGAAGGACGTATGTAGATGTAATGTAAAGAATCTCCATGAACACTACCCTGAGTAAAGTGTTATTTTTAATTTTATTGTCGTTAAAACCGGAGAGTATAACTTTAGGAAAATTACGCTTCGTACATTTAGGAAATGAAAATAAACACATCAACCCAGTAATTTGGGACAGGAATGAGGATTGTAGTGTAGTGTCATTCGTAGATGATGTCTAGTTTTGTTAGTTATATCTGTAATTAAGGGACTCTTTGATTCTGTGTAATAACAGCTCACAGGTCACACTTTATAAACAGGAGCTTTGTGTTCTGATGTGGTGTACAGTTAAAGCAGTGCACACATCCATCTGTGAGTGTTTTTGGAGCGTTAGCTGTGTGACTGCTATGGAGCGTGGTGTGTTTATGTGCTCTGGTCAGAGTGTAAGGCTTTTTGAGATGTAAGCTGAATGTGTTTTTCAGGACGGAGGATCTCGGAGCCCTGAGAAGAGATCGTCTCTGCCTCGGCCGGCCTCCATCCTGACTCGGCGTGCACACACCAGCGAACACGAGGAGAGCTCAACCTCCATCACTAGCTCTGGATCAACAGCACCACGCAGGCCCACATGTAAGCCGTACACACACTTTAATACTTGTTCATGTGGCTCAGGGAGGTTGAGCCTTCGTCAGTGGATATTGGTGGACATCCGCTTCTCGACTGGTCCACAACACTTCCAGTCTTCTTGAGTTTGTTAATAAGTTTGGCAACAGGGCCGTGTGTGATGTTCTTGCTGCCGCATGTCCTGTTAAAGTCCATCGCAACCTTGCGGCAGCTTCCCAATCCAGCCATGAGAATGATTTCAATACTTTCTTCTTTTTTCAAAGGGATTCTTAAAGGCTATCTAAAAAAATAATATATAATTTAAACTAAGAAAAAGTATGAAAACTTTTAGAAGACATTTTGCTTAAAAGCATTAATTTCCCCTATGTATGGAGACTTTTGGGACACCCTGTAGTTATTAAGATTATTTAATCATGAATTTAGTGCCAGCTCCGTGTTCTCTATACTCAGGTGATTTTTGTGATTTCCATGTGCACTTTGACAAATGTTTTTCGGTTGTCACATTTTGTTTGGTTTTCGGTTCATTTAATTATGTGAAGTGTGAAACCAAACCAAACCAAGCCAATTAGTAAACAAGCCAAAAGTATTCATTTTGCTTTGATTAGGACACGACAAACTGACTAATAGTTCTGAAAGTGTGCTGAAATGTCATCATTACTGATAGACGGGAACCCGTGAACACGCGGCTTAACTCCTCTTCTAGCTGCCTTCTTACTGCTTTCCTTTTTCCTTCTCTTCTCTTTGAATTTCTTCTCTTCTTTTCTCTTCTCGTCTTCTCTTCAAATTCTTTCTCTTCACCTTTATTCTCTTCTCTTCTCTTCTTTACCCTTCTCCACCTCTCCTCTCCTCCGTTTTCTCCCGTAGCTTTCCGTAGTGAAGTCAGAGCTGAACACAGGACAGGTCGATCTGCCAGTATGACAGGTAGAGCCTCCATTTTTAACCATCACGTCTTCTGTGTCATACCATCCTGTACCACTAGGAGGCACAAATATAGTTTAGAAATTCATTTCTGTTTCATTTCTGTTCAATGTCATTTTCTTTTCTTTTTTCTTTTTACAGTTTTACACACAGAAAATCCTCCATATCGAAATAAATAGTGGTTGTAGAATTGAGAATGCTGTAAACATACAAGCTCTGTGATTTTGCTGTTTAAATCTGAGCAGCATTCTAAAATTTGCTGTCCTGTTGTGTTTTTTATTTGATGCGTAGGCATAGAGTCGGTGCGTTCCCGCTCTGCTCGCTCCGGCACCTCCACTCCCCGTACTCCCGGCTCCACGGCTATCACTCCCGGCACTCCTCCCAGCGCATCCTGTCGCACCCCAGGCACCCCGCGCACCCCGGGCACCCCCAAATCCCTCAGCCTGCTTTCACAGGAGAAGAAGGTGGCCGTCATCCGCACACCCCCGAAATCTCCTGCCACAGCGTCCAAGCAGCTGCGTGTCATCAACCAGCCCATGCCTGACTTGAAGAACATCAGGTCCAAGATTGGCTCCACGGATAACATCAAGTACCAGCCTAAAGGAGGACAGGCGAGTATTTTCACCATGTTCTCGCTGAAATTAGCTGCTCTCGTTGTTACACAGTCTCAGGAATGGAGCAGGTCTTGATCTAGGGTGTGTTCAAGTGACACAGTTACTGTAACCAAATTTAAATGTTTAACATTTTTAGAAAATAAGTAGTTTGCACATAAGTGTCTATGAGCTGCATTTCTCTAATGCAACATTAGCTTTGACTGAGGCCAGGTTTCACTTCTTGTGTCCTTGTGATTAATAACAAACAGATAATAAAAAGTGTTGTTATTTTAAAAAAAATGCATCACTGATATGGTGAAAATTGATGTAGTGTCATTGATATGGTCAAGCTTTCTGTAAGGAGATTATTTGTTTATTTAATGTTTATGGAAGGAGTCTCAAGTGTCACAGTTTTGTAACATTCATTAAGTCTTCTGCCCTGGGAAAGTCTTCAGGAGTTTACGCTTTCTGGTTTTTCACTAGCATCCTCATTTTGTTTGTTTGTTGTTATGTTCGTCTTATTCAAGACAGAAGTGAAAAGAGTCTGGTGAAGTTATAATCTTTTATAGCTGCTGTTATGTAAGAGATCACAGGAACTAATGCTGACCTCTGGTTCTGCTGCAAATATCGTGATTTGGAGGTGAACGCACATGAACGCCACCACAATGTTGTAACTACAACTCGGGTTACAACATTGTTTTTCTAGTTTAGGCCATGTCACTAAGTCATGTGAGCCCCCAATATGAATGTGACATCTACAATAGAAGGTAAGCTTTAAGTGATAATAATGCATGTTAACGGTTCAGTTCTTTATTATAGGCCAAATTACCTTCTTGTCATTGATAATACAAAAAAGATGTTTTCTCACACCGTCTGCTTCTGGGATACATTTGTTAAATATTATATCCTTTTAGCAATTATGTAATCATTTTTAAATGCTGAACATATCTTGGATGGCTTATTCTAGTTATATAAAAGCCCAACAGTCACATTTATTCCATTTAAGACGGAGACGTTCTCAGTGCTTCTGTTTAAAACTGATTTTGGGACCATTTACATATGGGTTCAGATAGCGATCTTCTGATTATTAGAGGATGATTATGGTGGTAACTGAAGGAAAACCAAAACACACAGACACACACTTGGCATTTCTGTCATGCATCTCGCAGTCTATCATGTTCTTCGCTCTCCTCATGGGAGGCTCAGCATGATGTTCTGACACAAACAGCACTCTGTCGTTGGAGATCAGCTCATACGAGCCCTGCTGTAATGGTCTCACCCCGGGCGGCACGTCTCTGTGTGTGAAGTGACATGTTTATGTCTGACACGAGCAAGAGAACAGCGGTGCACAGAAACCAGTCACTCCGAGACAAAGAGCGCAGTCGGGTCACAGTAGAAGGGAGCTGATAACATTGAACAAGAAATAAGGTTTCTAGTGATGTATTAGACTTGGTCATGTTCTGTAGGTCCAGTAGCGTCATTGGAGGATGAAACCGTTGAATATTTGTTTAGTGTTTTACTCGCATTGTCCATTATGGTCCCTGGAGGGCTAGCGGTTAGGTCACGACGGTCTCACCGCCGCAGCCGGGGTTTGATTTCCAGGCAGGGAACCAACCCCAGCCACTGTGGTTGCACTGTCAGTGCCAGTCCCAAGCCCAGATAAAATTGGGGAGGATTGCATCAGGAAGGTCGTTTGGCATAAAAACTGTGCCATATCAAATATGCGGATCCACTGTGGCGACCCCTAATTGGAGCAGCCAAAAGAACAACAACAACAACTCTGACTGTTCATTATAAATAAATTTAAAAAACATACATACAGATGTTACTGATGTTCTTATGGTGTTTCTGTAAAGGACCAGAAATGGCTATGTACGTACAGAATTTACACAACACCAAAGAGCTAAAGTGCCATGTTACATACATAGAGATATAAATGTATATGGTTAAAAAATTAAGGAGGCATCATTCGTATTATGCGACAGCTTTGTCCATTACTGCGGCTTGGACAGTTTTCTTTCTCCAACGTTAGCACTACTGCTCACAGTGTTTATGATCTGTGATATACAATTATTGCTCTTCTGCCACACAACAGTGTCTGACGGATGACGGACACTACTGGGCATCATATTAGGTGGCTTTTTGGCAACTTTTAAACTTTCGATTAAATGTACATACTGTATAACAACAAACATAGCTTCACGTTCATGAATGCGGTTTTGCTCTAGAACTTTAAAAGAGATTATATTGGTGCTTTACTCCAGTAGTGTCCTTAATACTAACAACAAAAACCTAGCAATAAGTAAGAATAAACTCAACAAAGTGCACATTGGGTAAATGTGGACGTCAGCCTGATGAACTGGATGCCCTGGGTTTGCTGGAGGTTAAGGTTATGTAACTCCTGCAGCAGTCTCAAGCTGTCTGGCCGCAGACACACATTCATGTGGAAATGTCTCTCTGGAGCAGAACTCACACACACATGGGCTAATCGGGTGTGACACCATGCTGTAACACACTCTGGGCTGAATGTCTGGGCGTTCTGTGACTGAGATGAGGCTGTGTTGTCGTGTGTGTGTGTGTGTGCTTGGCTGCTTAATGTGATTACCATCAGTGTGTTAATGATAGAACTCGCTCAGTACGCGGGCAGTGAGATGAGTAAAGCATACACAGGCTTCACTGCATTCTTCTTGGTCGGTGAACAATTTGTTTGTGTTATCGAAACTTTTTGCACTTGTGCTTTTATTTGTCTGTGGTCTGATTTAGCTTAGCATGCTTACACTCACACTTGGCTCGCTTGATTAGAGGCTAAATTAGTCCAGTCTCTCTCTTTTTTTTCAAGAACTCCAAATATTTTTGTTCTCTATAAGGCTCAGAACAATGCCGAATTTTAGTTCGCTCTTCCTCCTGAAATGACATTTATCCATTCATTTACCCATTCATTTATCCATTCATCCATCTATACATCCATAAATATCTTAATCCATCCATCCATAAATACGTCCATACATTCCAATAAAGAGGCAGCGCAACGCAAGACTAAACACAATGCTGAAATTTACTTTTCGCTTCTACAAGATAGAAGAGAAAATCCATCCATTTATCCATCTGTTCAGCAATCCATCCGTTAGTTTATTCTTCTATTCATCCATTCATTTATCCATTCATTCATCCACCATCCTTCCATCCATCCACCCAACCATCCATCCATTGTGTCTACCTATAAATGCATCATTCAATCCATTCATAAATCTATCCATCTATTTATTGATCCATCCATCCATCCATTCAATCATCCATAAATCCACCATCTACCTATTCATCCATCTATCCAGCAATACATCAATCAATCCATCCATCCAATCTCACATCCAAGTTCTCCCATCTACTTCACCCATCAGTTGTGGCCATCATAAATTCACTCATCCATCCATCCATCTATCCATCCATATAATTATCCATATATTCACCCATATACCTATTCATTCATCCATCCAGCTATAAATTCACTCATCCATTAATCCATACATCTATCAGTAAATCAATCCAGCTATAAATTCACTCATCCATCCATCCATCCATGCATCCATCCATCCATCCATCCATCCATCGTGTCTATCTATAAATGCATCAATCAATCCATCCATCTGTCCATCCATCTATTCATAAATCCATCTATCCAATCATAATTAAATCTATCCATCTACCTATTCTACCTATTCATTCATTTATCCATCCATAAATCCATCCATCATCCCATCCATGTATTCACACATCTATCCATATTCATAAATCCACCCACCTACCTATTCATTCATTCATCCATCCACCAATAAATCCATCCACCTATGAATTCACTCATCCATCCATCCATGCTATCTATAAATGCATCAAATGTCAGTGTAACTCTAAATTAATAAATTATTTTGTCTGAGATGAAACTTTTCATCTCTCCATGGCCTTTTACCTATTTATCTTTTTATAACATTTAACATCGCTGTCATGTGAAGTTGGAGTGACCACTGAGACAGGAATCTGTTTATCCTCTCGCTCCATAACAGTCTATCAGCTTCCATTACTGCGTTCATCTATTCACTGAGAGCGTTATACGTATTATTAATACATATACAGTGTGTGTGTGTGTGTGTGTGTATCCATCACCATTAAAAGTCGCACATGTGTGTGTATTGTTCTAGATTCCAATTTCAAACAAGAAGCTGGACTTCAGTCATGTACAGTCAAAGTGTGGATCCATGGATAACCTGAAGTATTCGCCCCATGCAGTCAATGTATGTACAGCTCATGAAGCAAAACCCTGTCTGGTTCCACTTCTCTCTCTCTCTCTCTCTCTCTCTCTCTCTCTCTCCTTTTCCAGAGACAGTCTGCTGCTGGCACAGTTATCACCCAGTGCAGTCTACACATGCTGTTCCTTAGAATCATCCTGTTATTTCCTCTCATTCTGACAGTTTGACGAGTGTTTATTCTGCTCTATTCACTGCAGTCTTCCTTCCGCTTAGTCATAAGTGCTGAAATCTGAACTGCCGCTCTGCTTCCAGTCCTCTTCTCTCTCTCTCTCTCTCTCTCTCTCTCTCTCTCTCTCTCTCTCTCTCTCTGCATGCACTTCTAGACATGAGACTCCTAGACAGAGACCCTTCTTGTCATCAAGCTTGCTGTCGTTTATTACTGTGTATACACGCATTTATTTGTTAATTCATAGTCATGAGCATCAGTTAATCTAGAAAGAAAGAAAATATCAAGACAGAGATAGATAGCCCTACATGAAGGTATCGGTTTAACAGTTTAAACATATAAACAAACAAGCAAATTAATTATTTATATACAGTGTAAGGAGACATAAAATTGTGCATGGTGGTATTGGTTCAATATATATATATACATTTCTAATAAAATAACTAATAATTAAATATTAAAGAGTTAAGCCAATAAACAACAAGCAAATTAATTAATTAAGGTAGAAAAAACTTTATCTTTGATCATTGATCATTTCTAATAAAATAAATAATAGTAAAATAACCAATTAAACAATTAAATAAATAAATAAATAAGATAGAAAGAAATCTTTAGCATTTATGTGGTTTATCATTTCTAATAACATAAACAATCCATTAAACAGTCAATTAATAAGATAGAAAGAGGGCATTGAATAAAATGAATAATAAATAAATAAATAATCCATTAAACCTTTAGATACATAGATAAACAAACAAACAAATAAATATGAAGATAGAAAATAATGTGTAAAATTTTAATTAATTAATTACCCGAGTGTTTAATCAAACAAAGAGATAGAGATAGATAGATAGATAGATAGATAGATAGATAGATAGATAGATAGATAGAAAAACACCAGCAGTGAGTGTGTGTGTGTGTGTGTCCACTTCATCAGGGGCCAGTCGCTGTTACTCCGGGTCTCCTGTGTGTTTCTCAGTGCTCTGTCAGGCTGAGTTCACGTTGAAGCGTGTCACAGGCCAGCTCTAAGATTTATTCATTTCTCAGTAGTGTTACAGGATGACTGAACACGGCTTATGAAACCTTTCCAAATGGTCCGTAAAATTACAGTGTAAATGTAAAACGACCAAACAGCCACTCTGAGTCAGTGAGAGCTCAGTCAAAAAAATTTATTTACAAATTTTTACGTTTTCCACTGAAAAAAATGAGAGACTAATCAGACAGTAATCTGTGAGATGCTAGATAGTAAATATGACATTAAATTCAACTGAGGATGAGTAGCTTATTTTAGTTTTCTCTTCTATTCTGTTGTTCTTTCGGCTGCTCCCGTTAGGGGTCGCCACAGCGGATCATTGGTCCGCATATTTGATATGGCACAGTTTCTACGCCGGACGCCCTTCCTGATGCAGCCCTCCCCAATTTTATCCAGGTTTGGGACTGGCACTGGGAGTGCACTTTTGTGTGCAGGTCGGTTCCCTGGCCAGGAATCGAACCAGGGCCATGGCGTTGAGATCACTGTGGCCTAACCACTAGTCCTCCAAGGACCCTTATTCTATTCTGTTTTATTCCTTTTTTCACGCTTTGCTGTGTTCTTACAGATTTTATTTAATAACAGCTGTACACAATGGACGTGGGATACCACACATTTTGAATTGCTTTGCTTGTGCATGGCCACACTAATTTGCATAAAGAAACACCCCTAAATTGCCATATATGGTAAACGGTGTCCCTTTGACAAGCCTAATAGCCTGATGGAGTTTGTTGAAATGTCCATGAAGATGTGGAGTAGGAATGCTGTTGCACACAGTAAAGTGAAATAAAAATGATTTATTTGTCACTTTTACAAGTGGTTTGTCTAATAAACAAACAAACAAACAAACAAACAAACAAATAAATAAATAAATAAATAGTTATGTATATCTTTTACATTTTATGCCTACATGTGTGGCTTCTACTGCACCAAAAACATTCACAAAAAATACTTCATTACTGTAATCTTTTATTTTTGTTTGTTTTTGGAATCAATGATAGGACTCAATCTTTAGATGCGTGTTGTAACCATTTTACTTTTATTTCATCTCTGGCACCTATCTGTGCCTCGTGAGCACCAGAATCAGTCATTTCTCTGTTAGTTCTGCTGATAGGATTGGCAATAAGTTTGACCAGCAATTACACTTTTCTACCACTAGGGAGTCCTGCAGAAATATGGTCAGGGGCGTGTGTAAATATACTCGCATCCTCATGCACTAGAAGAAATTGATAAATAACGTTGTATGCGTGGAAACGTGCGTATGCACTGTTGCTGGTGTCCAATGAGAACCTGTCGTTTTTTTTAAAATCAGGTTTTGAATATCATGAAAGCACCCTCATACCGGATAGATTCTCAGCCTGCTTTTCCTCCTCCGCTTTTTCACATGACGCCAAGGCCCTATTCTGCATCAACGTGACATAACTTCTGTCTTTCACAGATACAAATTCAGTCAAAGAAGCTCAATCTCAGTCATGTGACATCCAAGTGCGGCTCACTGGACAACATCCACCACAAGCCAGGTTGGCGCATTCACTGACACACACATCTGCTATCACACACATATCCACTGACACACACACAAACACACACACACACAAACACACACACACACACACTGATATGCTGTTTAAGGACATTCGGGGGACATTCCTAAACGTAGAAAAAGGTCATGTCATGCTGATAAATCAATGTAACGTATTGCTATGATTGTTCATTAATGGGTCACAGAACAACAGCACCACCTGCTGGTGCAATGAAAACAAAAATATAAACTACAGTGCTAATTTAATAGCTATAATAGTCAATATGCCATTATTACAAATAATAATGATTAGTGCATTATCTGGCATCTAATAACTTAAAGTTCTGCCAAACGTTTACATCTCACTATTCATTTATAGTATTAATTATAATGATCCTTTTTTAAACACCACCTAATTTAGGATTTGTATGATATTAAAAGTTCATAAACGTGTTGCTTTTTATGATCAAAACCTGTCCGATGTAATAATCTGTGGACGCAGACTGAAAATTGTTACTGCTAAGTTGCTAAGTTGTTTTGCTAAGTTTCTTTAAAAACAGGAGAATCTGAAAATCATGTGATAGCCAAAGTGTTAATAAATCATAAACTCTAAGAGCCAATCATATTCCAATATGCAAATGCAGGCAACAAAACATTGGTTTACCTGGAGGAGGGATGGAGTGTACAAGGTTGGGGGCATGTCCTATGTGCATATTAATGTAATTTATTCAATTATTTGTAAGTAAACATGTAGAAATTTCTGTGAGAGCTGCCCCACCAGGAAATTATTCTAAAAGTAGCAAGATTTAAATATAGATGTAAAGAGGTAATGTAATTTTATTTCAGGGGTGTACAAACTGCATTGCAGTACATGATATCTTAGCAAGTCATAACTCAGAAAATAACTTAATCTAATATGAGATTATGATAAAAAATAAAAAAATAATCTAAAATTGTTTCTAAAAGTAAAGTTGCTATCTTTAAGCATTCGTTTGCAGAAAGAAACAAAATTATTAGGTAATTGAACAAGACCATTTCAAGCTTGCAACAAGTAAAAAAAAATACATATATATATATATCAAGTTCAAGTGGAGTTTATCGTCATTTCAGCCATATACAAGTACATAGTGAAACGAAACAACGTTTCTCCAGGACCAAGGTGCTACATAAGACAAACACAGAACTACAGGGACGACATAATTTATACATAAAGTGCACAAGTGCAAACATGTGCAGACAGCACAAGACAGAACAAGACAGTACAATGACTACAACACCGACCAGTACCTCTTGTACAGTACACAGTTCTGTTTGAAAGTGACCTAGTGACGATAGTGCAAATATTACAGAGTACGATATAAATAGCTGAAATAGTGTAAACATAAGAGTTGCAGCAGCATAAACATGTGCAAAAACTTGCAGAGAGGATGGAGGATGCTCAGCTGTGTAGCACCTTGGTCCTGGAGAAACGTTGTTTCGTTTCACTATGTACTTGTATATGGCTGAAATGACGATAAACTCCACTTGAACTTGATATATATATATATGTATTTTTTTTTACTTGTTGCAAAAACTTGCAGAGAGGATGGAGGATGCTCAGCTGTATATATATATATATATATATATATATATATATATATATATATATATATATATATATATATATATATATATATATATAAAATAAGTAAATAAATAAATATGCAAAGATTAATACTAAGCTTTATCATAATTGAATAATGAACAATATTAGATTATACAATATTACAGTATTCGCATTGGGGGTTTCCTCCAGGTATTCTGGTTTCCGCTCCCAGTCCAAAGACATGCGTTTTGCTCTGATTGACGTTTCCAAATTGTCAGTGGTGTGTGAGTGTGTGTGACTGTGCCCTGCGATGGGTTGGCACTCGGTCCAGGGTGCCCCGCCCCCTGGGATAAGCTCCAGGTTACCCTGTAACCCTGTGTAGGATAAGCGGTACAGAGAATGGATGGATGGATGGACAATATTAGGTCTGTCATTACAGAGGCATTTAATGTTCAAACTAGAAACTTAAAGAAGTCTTAATAGATCATCTATAACTTTATTATTTTACAAGGATTGTGAACATTTTTAAATAGTGGACGATCGCAGTTTGGACATAAAACACCCATTAAGATTTTTCTTGTGCCTCCATTCCTGTAGGTGGCGGTAACGTGCGCATTGAGAGTGTAAAACTGGACTTTAAGGATAAAGCCCAGGCTAAAGTTGGCTCTTTGGATAATGCCCATCATGTACCAGGGGGAGGCAATGTGATGGTGAGTGAGCGCGACCTTTAAGACTTACTATACTGCTGAGTAACAGGCTTTATTTTGTAAAGCTTCATTTCTTTATCTTCGTTAATGCAGAATACCAAGTAAAAAAAAACAACTTGTAATACAAGAATCTCTCTGGTGGTGTCCTGTATTATACTGATGGCAAAAGAATTTTTCCTATAAGACTTTCCTAGAAAAGTCATCTTTGGAGCTCGATTGCTGGAAATTTTTTAACATGCACCCCATAAGCTTTTAGGCTCAACACACTGATCTGTAATTAGCTTCTTTTGTTTTCCCAGTTTGTGCTGAAAAAGCACATTCAATAGCTCTATAAATGCATAAGATAGCCTCAGGTAGCGATTAAGGGGTCCAAGCACGGTGCGATAGACTGTGACTTTGGGAAATTTATGACCTGTTCCTTTTCATTTGCAGGATTAAACAGTGATTCATGTGATGAAGGGAGAGGTTTTCAGGGGCCTTTCGTACAGCCGTTAATTATAGTGCCATCTAGTGGTGGAACAACAATTACTGGTGGTCTTAAACCCGTCTATTAAGTTCTTGGATATGGTAACTGATGAAATGTACCAGACTCTCTAGTGAATGCTGGATGTCTGACTTGTGAGGATAGCTAGGTCAGTTCATGTTAGGATGGTTTCAAACTTGTCCTGAATAATCGAGCCTAGGATTAATTCACTCAGGGCATCATTATTGCACGTTTGTTTACACACAGATTCCTAACAAATGCACCAAATAAATGGTGTAAATGATCTTGGGGTTGGAAAAAAGTGGCAGGAGGACATGATGCATATTTATATAAATTCATAGATCCTGATTTTTCAGGTTCAAGCTATACAAATGCTTCTAGTCCATTTTGACTCATTTCCAAAAATTAAAAGCGGTGCTTGCTTTCCTACATTTTGCCAGTAGTGTGTATCCAACTACATATGTTATATTATATAGATGATCACCTGAATGGTCCTATTGTAACCTTGCTACTCGTGTCCTCTCAGATCGAGAGCCACAAGCTGATGTTCCGTGAGACAGCGAAGGCTCGCGTGGATCACGGCGCTGAGATCATCACTCAGTCTCCGGGTCTGTCTCCTCACCACATGTCGTCATCCGGCAGCATCAACCTGCTCGAGTCCCCACAGCTGGCCACGCTCGCCGAGGACGTCACAGCTGCTCTGGCCAAACAGGGCCTCTAAAAAAAAAAAAATTAAAAAAAAAAAAAAAAAAACCTTCACCATCCTCCATAATGCCCAGCTACGTCATCAGCTCTACCCATCTATATATAAATATATATACAGCAATCCCCTCTAGTGGTGTCGTAGTAGTGGCTAACGACCCTCTGAACGTTTCTGGGACACTGTATTTCCCCCCCGACATCATCTTATCCACATCACAGTCGTTATCTGTCGCCGGAACGAGAGCAGCCACCCGGAGCTGGAGCGGACTTTATCACGGAAGGAGGAGAAATGGGTGAAAAAATAAAGAATTGTTGTTGGATTTTTATTCCTATTTTATGGTATTTGAATCATTTTTATTCTAGGATTCCAGTTAATTAGCTAGAAAGGTACCAGTGCTTTTATTCTCCCTGTATGCTGTGTGATTTTTTTTCTTTCTCTCTCTCTCTCTTTTTTTTTTTTTATTACGGTGGTGTACAGATGCTGATCTCAGATCAGGTTTAGCATTAGGAAAAGAAAGGAGAATGATTTTGGGCAGCTGTTTCCTCCTCGTTCTTTTGCGCAGAGCCAGTGCATGGAGTCTAAACCCCACCTCCTGAAAAAAAAAAAAAATCGCTCACCTGACCAACAAACTGATATACAATGTATATTAATATATGTATAATTATGCCGATTATTTGTCAACAGCATCTCTTGATCAGAAAATAATAATAATTCTTCAATAACGTAATATCTTTACAAACACATTATTGCAGATGAGAAAAGGAAACAATGGTGATGCGCATGTGTCAGTTCTAGTATAAAAAAGAGCTATTTTCTATTTCAAATACGGATTTAGTAAGTTATTTGCTGAGTCATTGGATAAAACGAACACTACATGTTTTTAGCTATTAGTCACGACGATGTTATGCTCGTTTGATCATTTTAAATGACTGCGTTGGCTTTGCCCAGGGGTCCAGGCATCAGACACACACTTTAGATCTGCAGTTAAAGGAATACTCTGGCGTTTTTCAACCTAATCTCTATCCATCATATCTGTAGTGTGCATGTGATTACTACAGACAGGAGTTTCAACACGGTTTCTCTGCATTGACGAAAGAACAGGAAATCCGTTTACTCCAAACCTACTCATAATAGAAGTCTAAGGGCAGTTGCTGAATTCAAACAATGAACATTTAAATTGTCACTATATGACATGAATTATAACACAAAAACTACAACAATAGTTGTAACAATAACGATAACGGGGTTAGAGTAGGACAGATAAAGAGAAAAAGTGAGAAAAGAGACAAAGTTGTACCAGAACTTTCCGATGAATACAGTAAAAAAGTAGTTCTGGTTAAGTTTTGTGGTTTCCATGCGTCATTAGTTGCGTGACCACAAATTCTTTCATCTGAAAAAGCAGTCCAATCTCTGCAAGGATGAATTATAGATATAATCATAATTCTGTAATATTTGTCACACACAATGTGTAGTCTAGCAAGTGACAAATCTACAGGCGATTATATATCGCAACACAGAGCTGCGATTTCAGCAACAGCGATAAGAATCTTTATTTGAGATTAGGTATGACACAGTAAAGCGACAAATCCAAACAACTCTTTAGACCAATCCTGTAACGCATGTGGGCCGATGTTTCGTCAGTGTCCCACTAACAAATTGTCGACCTACCTGTAATTAGTTCCCATTTACCGTTTGACATGCAACAATGGAAGAAAACTCTATAATCGTGGTTTCATCTTATCCTATACTATACAGTACGACCTCTCATTAAACGTGTATAGAGACATTACGAAGAAAAATTAAGCTTGGAAAGAGATCATTAGGGCCTCAGGTGAGTGTACATAACGCTCGCTTTGCTAATCTTCCAGCGGAGATAATACGAGTCTTGGCATGTAACGTAAATCAAAGAATCAATTTTCACACTGATTAGTGCGTTATTCAGTTGGTGTTTAAGTAGTTAGCTTTAGAAGCTACACACTGTAGTTACGACTATTTCTCATCAGAAGTAAATAAAAAATTCCACGTGGACAAGCCACGCCCACAGACGACAACAGGAGCACTCGCTACACACCTAGAGGAGACAAACTACAAGCAACACGCACGATTTATCGCTCCAGGGTTTTGGATCCACCGTGACCCTGCTCAGGATAAAGCGCTGACTGAAGATAAATTAATCAGTAAATGAAAATTCGAGTACATTTTTATTCATAAACACAGTTGACGGAAGAATTCATGAAAGCATCCAGCAAAAGTCTGTTTAACATTAAAGGTTTATTGAAGAAAGAAGCAGCTTAAGCCCTTAGACATCTATTGATGTTTTTGTGGGTTTTTGTTTTTTCTAAAAGAGGGAAAAGAGTCAAAATTCTTGCATGTGGTAACCACATATATGGTTAGGTTAGGCTGAAAACCATCTTGATCGACTCTTATTCCTTTAAGAGAAAGATTATTATTCCTGATTTGGATTACAGTTTATTGTTATAACATAAAAGCTACACCACTGTCTCTCTCAGCTTAGTGCAGATTATTGGAAAGTAATGATCATGTATTATAGTCACTGCTGTCCCTGTACATCACAGTGCAGTCGTTGCCTCTGGGCATGTGTTTGTCCAAGAAAGCTTTTGCTTGTTATTTTATTATCCACTGTATGGAGCATAAACTCGGGACTCTCAGTCACACCCTCTGTACTCTGCCGTGTTCTTCTTAGATACTTAGGTTTGTTTTACATGTAATTGTAGGAGGTGGAAATAAAGAGACAAAAAAAGTACAAAATTAATGTATAAAAAAAGAGAAAACTCACCTTGCACATGTTTGAAGTGCTCCAGTATCTTTTTTCTGTCGTCATTTGTGGTATCCCGTGTTTTTCCCCCTTCTTCGTTTTTTGGCTTCTGTATTTTTCTGCACCCTGTTTGCCCTTCGCTCACTCCCACAGCAGCAACTGTAAATCTATTTAAAAGGTCCCGTAGATGTATGCAGTTTTTCTCCTGTTGATATGACGCTGATTACAAATGCTCTTAACAGCTACGAAAATAAAGAAAATGGACGAAAACAAGTGTCACTGGAATGCCATTCTTTTCAAGCTTCTGGTAGGACTGATGAGGTTTCAGAAATATCCTAAGTGTCTATATTATATTACAGAGTCTTGCATAAGTATTCACCCCATGACTAGTGCTCTTTTAAACCAGTCAGTGACTCTTTGGTGGACGGCCTCATCTTGGCAAAGTCACGCTTGTGCTACGTATATTCTTTCCATTTTTTAAAATAATGGATTTCATGTTACTCTGTGGTATGGTCAAAGCTTGGCATTTTTTCTTAATAACCAAAAAAATTTTATACTTTTCCAGAACTTTGTCCCAGAGTTGTTTTGATAGCTTCTTGGACGGTTTAGGTATGTTCTCTAACAAACGCTGGGTTCTCCAGCGTTTATACTGTATTTATATTGAGATCACATGACACTTTAATTACAGACAAATCAACTTTCTACGGCTTTAGATGGCACCAAAACTAATTTAGGTGTTTCATAGCAATGGGGTGAATACTTATGCAAGCACAACTTTTACATTTTTTTAAATTATTATATTATGGGCAAATCCCCACAGTCATGCACCAAACTCTAGTGGAGAGGCTTCCCAAAAGAGTGGAGGTCAGTATAATAGCAAAAGGGGACTAAATCTGGAATGGGATGTTCAACAAGAACATATGAATGTGATGGTCAGGTGTCTACGAATGTTATGCCATACAGTGTATGAGGGGGAAATATAACTAGAGCTAATTGACGACAGCTTTGTTCCTATTCTCTCAAATGTTAGCTAGTCTAGTCTTTAATGTTAATGTTAGCTAAATGTGAGCTAGTCCTTTTGGGTTTTAAAAACAGGTTCATATCAAATATGCTAGTTAAAGGTATAGTAGGTCTCCATCTCTCTCTCTCTGTTCAGCTTTCTGAGATAAAACCAAGCACATTAGCCAGCTGTTAACAATGCACATGTGTAAACCATTCCTCATTACCTACTCGTCCTCTTCAACCCCTCCTTCCTTTCTCAGCCCATGTTTGACTACACGCCCATTACCACACCTAGCTAGCTAGTCCAAACAGAGGAGTGTGTGTACGATATAACAGGGTTGTGTAGAGGTTAATAATCAGGATGTAGACATAATAGACAGTAAAATTAGTTCTTGTAAGCTATACAGCTGACTGTGTACCACAGAAACACCAGCATTATCATCATCTTCACTTACAATGGCAAGATTTTTTCAACCCTCCCGAGATTTTTAAAGATGTGTCTGGAAAATTCAGCGACAAAGAATTCCACGCTGAATATAAAGGCTATGAATTCTTCAGGGAGGAATTCATTCACAGCCATCAGCATAAGGTAATGTTTACTGACAGCATTGGCTACGCTTACATGCACATCAATTTTACAATATTAATCAGAATTTGGCGATATTCTAATTAGTATTGAGTCATATAAACAGCACAATCTGATTGGCCGATTCAGATTAAGACAATATTCTGATTTGCCAAATTCTGATTCCCACCCCTGGAATATGCCTGTTTTATTTGGAAATAGGTTGCATGTAAACACCTTATTCAGAAAATCCACTGAAAGGATATATATGCGCAGGCACACTTACAACAGTCATGTATACAGGAATATTCTGATGCCTGTACACATATAAACATTGTATTCAGAAAATATGGCTACAACCTGAATACGGACCTTATACAGAATTTGATGTGCATGTAAACATAGTCATTGAGGATGGAAAGCTAGATATGTACTTACTTGACATTGTGTATATCAAGTATTGACCTCATTTCAGTTCATTTCCATTAACCACTTTACAAAATGAAAACATTCTGGATTAAAAAAAAGTTAGTAAAACATTTAGCATTGATAGCATCTTTTTTGCTAATGTTAGCTAGCTGCACTTGTAGTTAACTGAGAGCTGAAATGAGAATGATGACTGTTTTTGTTTGCTCAGTGTCAAATGTAGTCGATTGCGAGGTGTTAGTAAGAGCTAAACGCTACCAGAGGATAGAAATACCACACAAACTTGAGGTTAAACTCAATTAGCTTGAGAGTCTGTCAGATTAGCGTCGTTCATTTCTACTCCCCAAGTTCAATTTGTTGAATGAACTGTAATTGTTTACACTTAAATTACATTTGGCTTTATTCTACTGTGTTGTTGTAGCAAAGGCTAAGCAGAAAAACCCGGACATGTGAAAAGGAAGCAGACGTGAGACTGCTTGTGACTGCTGTAGAGGAGATTAAACAAAATGAACTCTTCAGGGTGTATGTGAGAACAGGTTAAACCCTAACAGCAAACAGGCATCATTAATGACATCTCTTTATCATCATGGAAATTGATTATGAATTATGACTATGCACCATTAAGTGCTGTCTCTATCTGCTTTAGCCTTTATGTATTTGTTTTAGCTATGTATGGCACAAGGCAGGGTGCTGAGTTTGTAAAAGAATTATAAAAATGCACTTATCCAAAAAGCTAAACCATCCCTTTGACTAGAAAGCAGCTTACTATCTGGTTTCCTTCAGTCAGACGCATGTTTGCTGTTTAAATGTAACCCTTTATTTATTTTGGTCCTAGCTAACAATAATGAAAGCTAATGATTATCATTTTTTTCCGAAATCACCACAGGCTCGCCTCAGACTTCACTCAGTGGATCAGTAATGTTAAACACACTCGTCTATGTGGTTTCTGTCACTATGGCACTCTTAATCTAAAGTCTAAATAAAAAAACAGCTTAGTGGTAAGCACTGTTGCTTCACACATCCAGGGTTGGGGTTTTGATTCCTGCCTGTGTGTGAGAGGGGTTTCCTCTGGTTACTCCAGCTTTCTCCCCCAGTCCAAAGACATGCATTGTTGGCTGATTGGCATCTCTAAATTGTCCAGAGTATGTGTGATTTTGCCCTGCATTGGGATGGTACCCTGTCCAGGGTGTTCCCTGCCTTGTGCCCTGAGGCCCCTAGGATAGGCTCCAGGCTCCCTGTGACCTTGTGTAGAATAAACGATACAAAAGATGGATGGAAACTCCATTGATGGCCATTTTGAACCTGGGAAATGATTTGAGTTACTTATCAAAAATGTATATTTTGCTTTTTTTAATGAAAGCATTTGAGGGGCAGGCTGAGAAAAACCCTGCACATGGTGAAATTTTCTACTATATCAAGTCAAGTCAAGTCAAGAGGCTTTTATTGTCATTTCAACTATATATAGTTGACGCAGTACATATAGTATATATAGTTCTGTGCAGACTTTCCTTAACTGAAATGTGTTTCTCTCTTAGACGTATCTCTACCACAAGTAAAGTTCTGTCTGTAGCACAGGAGCATCACAGACATTTTGACAACCAGCATCTCATTACAAGCTGATTAGGATCATGTACTTTTCATTACAGCAAGAAACTATCCAATAACTTGATCAAGCATGACATTCTCTGCATGAGCAACTCACACTGAGCTAGCGAGATTTTAGATATTTTTTAGGCAGATTGACTGTTTTTATCACTGTGTTCGTTAAACTGGCCCCTTATCAACATGATATTTGCAGGAAATCTAGGCAGGATTAGAAACGTTTTCAGGTTGTTTTGGTGAAATATATATTTTTGGTTCTTTAAACTCAGTTTCGGTCACTCAGATTTCTTCACGTTTGCCATAATTTAGCCGCAGTGACCTCTGACAGGTATCTCCAGACTGCCACACACATTTATATATAAATGGCAACACTAGGCCAGGCAACATCATTTGAGGCATGTACTGTATATGATACTAACTAATTGTTGCTTGTCATTTAGTGGAAAACCATAAGAAGCAAAATCTACTAAAAATGAAACTATAGTAGGACGTGTAAAATGCATCCAAACTAGATTTTTCCATAAAAGCATTCATTTAAATATGTCCCATTTGAGGTTCATCTGCCACTACGGTACAAGACACGCACCCAAATGCTCACATCTTTGCTAACGGTTGAACAGTCTTCCATTCATATACTGTAGATGGAGTTGCATTAGAGAAATGTACTACTGTAATTATGTAAAAATGTCACCCATACTTAATTGGAGTCTACACTTTCAATTATTTTAAAAATTGCTAGCGTTTTCCATCTTCCTCCCGCAGTAAGAGAAAGAACAAGAGCCTGGAATCATGGTGGAATTTGTGAAAAGTTTATTATGAGAAATGACAGAGGCAAAAAATAAATTAAGACTCTGGGGCAAAGGGGAGAGGAGGGCGGTTCAGCGACCAATCCACAGTGGCGGCGGTGTATATAAGCACCTTCGGACGATAAGGAGGGAGTTCGTGTGTGTGTGTGTGTGTGTGTGTGTGTGTGTGTGTGTATGTGTGTGAGAGAGAGAGAGAGTGTATGTGTGTGAGTATGCGTGTATGTGTCTGGGGTACACTGTCAAAGAGGGCACCCCGTTTTACGCCTCGTTACTGCCCCACTGTGGAGAGACTCGCCGGCACGAGCAACACGAGAAAAAGGCTTCCAAATGTGGACACAAAAAGAAGGGAAAAAACATAGACAAAAACAATGGCTTAAAAACGACATCCCATAGTCCTTTCATCTAAATTTGTTTCCCTGTTGGTTGTGGAAACAGTGCATGGACGTCCTGACACCATGGGGTCGGGAGAAATAGATGAGCTTCCTCACAACTGTTACCTCTTACACAGACATGATGTGTTTCACAAAAGCTGCAGGGGGAAAAGGGGAAAAAAGGTGAATATGTGAGAGAGTCAGGAATAAAAGAAACATTATAAAGTAAAAAAATAATCAGTAATATTTTGGGGCATGTATCAAGGGAACATTTGTAGGCCAAAAATTGTTTAAAACTATCAGCACAATGTCAAGATTTAAGAAAACTGTAGGCCTGTATTACAGTATTTTGGTATTTATGACTCTGTACATAACAGCTTTTTCTTCATGAGAAGCACCTCTGAGGATTTTTGTAATTATTATACCACAGCGCTGTTGAATTCTCGATTCTGAATGATCAGAAGGTGATGATTATTTTTCTAATCCATTTTTCAACGCTTTGTAACGGTCAGAGGTAAAGCTGTAACTTTAAGTTTTTCATCATGGGCAAGTCTTTAGGACAATGGAGTTTGGTCTTTTCTGGTTTCCCAGTAACATGACAAGCTATGTTTATCAACTTCAGGACAAATAACAACTGTTTATAGCTGCTGTAACATAAGTGATAACAGGAACTAACTTGTTTTGTGGACATTCCACAACATTAAATGTAAATATTAATGAATATGACATGCCCTTCATTAATACAATAAACATTGTAATTGTTGACAAAGTGCTGCAGTATAAGAGGAATAAAACACTTCAGGATGTGATGTTATAAGAAAATAATCAACTTCAAGGTGGTAACTCTGCTTCAGGTTACACAGCATCACACCACCTCATCGTTTATTATTCTCCCATATGACACTGGGTGTTTTATTCTTTACATATTACTACGAAGTGGGTTAATATAATGGAGTTTCTCCTATTATCAACCAGAATTATTCAGTGGAAGATGATGTAAAATGCAGTTAGGGATACAGAACTCTTGCTGAATTGCATCATCAAACTATCTTTATTGGTAAACAACACTGACCCTCATAGTTGACGCAGCCGTTCTCGTCCTCCTGGCCAGCCATGAGAGCGTCGACCTCAGCCTCCGACATTCTCTCACCTGTCATAATTCATTTCAACAATTGAAAAAAAACAACACCATTATATTTACCACAATTTTACCATAACAAAAACACAGCATTTTAATCTAATATAATATAAAAGCGTCATTTCAACAGACGAAACAATATGGTGCAGAGAATGCTGATGGGATTAGAAACATACTGTAAATCTCTCTCTAAAACGTGTCATCCAGGCTTATATTTGGTTTAGCACATTTAAAACTAATGAAAGAGTGAGTGATCAGTGATCAGCAAAAAAAATCTCATTCGCTTTTTTCATTAAAATCATTAATGTATAAATGAGATTTTTTTTTTTTTGCTTAATCAGCCAAGACATCTTTAAGGTCCAAAATTACGTTTTTAACTTTTACTATAACACTTTCTAGAAGCAACCATCTTGGACAATCAGAACTACCAATTTCTTAGCTCTTTTTGTATCACTCCACCCCTCTAAACCTCGCCTCCCACAAACTGAAGCAGGAAGTTATGTGGAAAATATTATAGTTCCACTTTATTGCACTTGAATTTGTAAATTCAGAATGTCCTAGCTATTTTACAAAATAATTTATTTAAAAATCAGATTATGTAGCTTAACCATGTAATTTCAAACAAGTACTACGTGAAGATTTGGGTGTGTTTTAAAGAAACTTTTTATTTTTTTATTTATTTTCAACACGTAGCTCCAGTGCAAAATTAAAAACACCAAAAATCTCAACTACGTTTGGCATAGCAACAAAATTGAAAATGTACATTTGATCAAAAGGATTTATTTCTTATATTACGTAGCGTGTAGTGCATAGCGTGCAGGCTCTTACCCAGTGTTGAGAGGACAATGCGCAGCTCAGCACCCATCACTGTACCGTTACCCTCCTTATCGAAGACACGCAGACCTTCAACGTAGTCCTCAAAGGTACCCTTGTTGGGGCTGTTCACAATAAACTGCAGCATGGGCAGGAAAGTCTCGAACTCCACTCTCTTATTGGCCAGCTCTGTCCGGAGAAGAAAGGGTCAGAGGTCAGGGTGAGTTTGTGACTTAAAAAAAAAAAAAAAAAAAAAAAAAAAACGTATGTGAATATGAAAGGTAATAGATGCTTGAAGAAATCCCAGGGTTGAATAAATACCTATAGTATATAACAGCAGCTGTGACAGTAGAGCTGGCTGTAAGGTTTATATCAACGTACTCGTTCTAATATGATATTGTCTCTATAGTAACAACCTACACATGGGTTTGTATGGTGGACAATCAACGTAAATGGATTTTTTAAAAAATGTGTAATTTGGTTTACACATTGTATGTAAACCATTGTATGTAGTTTTCTGTAAGGAGACGTTTTTTTTAAAAACATTTTTGGAAGGAGTCTCCAGTGTCAGCGCTTTGTCACACTGTAAAGCTGTAACTTGAACTTTTCCGCCAGTCTTCAGGACAAAATGTATTACGCTTTGTGGTTTCTGGGTAACATGACAAGCTGCAAGAGACCAATGAGGGAACGACTGTTTATAGTGGCTGTAACATATATTGTTTTTCAGACATTCTACAACAATTAATGTAATTATAAACAGGCAAAATGTATGAGATTTCATTTTTTTAATAAGAATAAAATGTAATCGTTGACAAATTGCTGTGGTATAAGAGGAATAAAACACTTCAGGACATGCTGTTATAAGAAATAATCAGCTTCAAGGTGGTAACAGTAACTAGAACTTGTTGATTATTTTCCTGTAACAGCAAGTCCTGAAGTGTCTATGTAGTTTTTGTATTGTGATGCATTTGATGACACTTTATACAGGTTGTACATTAACTACTAAACCTTTGGCATGTTTTTGAATCTCAGTAGCTCATGACAGTCACCTGACAAATTAAGAGTCTATAGACAAGTCTCTAAGATGGGCTATCCCACATAAAATGTGGGATTTTGGTGTATTGCTCAAAACAGTGTGGTATGTGGTGGTATGTGGTGTATGAAGCGTGGACTGTAATGGCAGTGAAGCAATGCTGATGTAAACTCACTATTGTTTCTGAGTCGCTTTCAAGCATGGATATGGGTTTGTAGAGAAAAGTATTAAAAAATATTGAAATGTATTTGGGAATTAGGTGTAAATCTTCTAGGTCGTACCCTCAGCACTGGGGTTGCCCAGGATCTTGTTCACTTCCTTGTTGGTGGGGTTTTGGCCCAGAGCGCGCATGATGTCAGCGATCTGGTTGTAGGCGATCTTATTGTCGCCGACTCTGTCGAAAAGGCCAAAGGCTTCCCTGTAGTCTGAGGGAATGAAAAGAGACAGAGAGTTTGCTAAGGATGTGTGATTAATGACTTGATTACAAGAAAAATATGACTCGTTTTCTATTAATAAACAATGCCCATTGTGTCTATTGTATCCTAATAGAATTTTGGCCCAATATGGGATGGATTTCTGAGAGACTGGTCAGTCAGAATGTAACGGCGATCTGGAAATGGAGAGGATTTGGCACGTTTCCCACTACTAATGTAAAATCTTGCCATTACTCATGACCTGCTGGTCAGGTTAGTGAAGAACGTGTGCCACGCCGAACATTTCACAGACTGATCTTCGCGCATTAAGCCCAACAGCTGCACACACACTCGCCGCAGGCTTTCGCCAGGCAATATCGAGTTTGACCCATTTCAGTAGGATTTGCTTTGGGCTCACTGGTAAGTGAGCTGCAAAAGATTAATGACTCTCCGCACACAGAGTCAAGCCTGAGGAAGGCGTTCAGTACCTCAACTTGGAATTGATACGCTCTCCTAAGAATATAACGCCATCCATATAAAGGCACTGGTACGTCCGAGTGAGCTGCGTAAAACCAAGAATGCTGACCGGTGTGTAACTAACACCACGCCTGAAGACTGCCTGACCTCCCACAGGGCTGTGAGGGTATTCATCTGCTTTGCAAACACTCTGACCAATAACTCACTTTCAGAGCTAAAAGTATTTCCCTGATACATTTTGTTTGATTTAATAATAACAGTGAATATTTCTAAGAGTTCTGCCCAGGCAGATCTACAGAAAAACCGCCACAGTTTACACAATTTATCCATTTATTTGGCGATTTTTATATATTTCAACATGTAAATGTTTTGTTCCATGGGTTCATCTATCCATCTATCCATCCATTAAGAGTTGTATAGGTCTAGACCTTGTCTCTGATGGAAGTACAGAGTAAAATTTACATAAATTTAGTACAAAGTAAAACTCACCCTCCAGCTGGTCTGGGGTGAACTGAACCTGCAGAAAGAAGAAAAATCATTTTATTCTGCTCACTTCGCTACTAATGCGTCATATAACAAGGCAAAGACAGGAAAGAGTTTTCAAAATGGGAAAAGAAACTTAATTTACTTAAAAGTATAGCAAAAGATACCTTTACGGCATACCTTTATTGTGTCGTTATTGTTTTTTTTTTTATTTGATTGCATTAGAATTGTAATGCAGATACAATTATTATAATAAATATTATTCAGTTCTTCATAGTATTCAGTAAATTATAGTAATTATTATACAAAAGATTTAATAGCTTAAATGATCAGTGTGTCTTTTTTTTTCTTGTAAATATAGCAACACATTATAGCGGTAATAATAGAATAAATATCATGTACTTTTTTCAAATAAAAAAAAAGGGAAAACCTTTGGACACTAAAAGGCATTTCTCATTTTTGACCAAATATTTGCATCAGGAGTTTTTAAATAATTCAATTCCTATAAAAAGTCAGAAGAGTAAAAATGTTACATAACAAATTTTGTTGATCAAAGTGCTGTAAGAAGTAGCATGAATTAAAAGCTAATAAATAAAATTAAATCATACTGAAGTAAAAAACAAAATAATAACAGAAGTAAAAATAATAAATAAAGCACACTGACATATTGTACTTGGTTCAGTAACATTTTTAATGGCAGGCTAACCAGAGAAATTTTCAGTATGATGTTAACTTCATGTGAAATTGTCTTTCTCCCCCCAATATCTCAACTTTAGCCAGCATAAAGTTCCAAAGGAGAGAAATTAGTGACCTCGGTCATTAAAATAAAATATTTCTAATTCTATTTTCTGCAAAGAGATAAAAATCTAATGCTAAACAGACACTCAATAGGTTCCACTTTCAGAATATTCGAAATATGAGATGGGAAATGAGTCACGAATTCTATAAATACCAAACTTGGAGAGTAATAGAAAAAAAAGAAGTGAGAGTCTTGGTGATGGAGGTAAAGCTACACCTCTCCATGTGCTTAATTTAGCCCCTTCTACGACGGTAACATGACCAAGGGAAGTCCATCTTTGGGTGTCTTAACCTTGTCTACATTTGGTTACGAGCTGCACCCCAAAGAGTCGTGATTGTAAAGACAGTAAAGTTGGGATAAAGAAGCATAGTTTAGTCATTTAGATTAATAGATTAATCAATGAGCTGGCCAAGTCAATCAAGGATGGATTAATCAAACTATTCATAGTGCTGATTTTTTCCCCCAAACATTTTCCCCAAAATTTGTAAGAAGTAGTAATCATCCTGATCTTAAGATGTATACAACATAAGTCTACATTCTTTGCAGATTTGTTGCTATAGCTGCTGCTGGAGAGTCACTAAGGCATTTAAAAAAAAATCTGCCTTACTAATGAAAAAGGCATAAACAATTTCTTAGCTAATAGCAAGGTGGCTTTTAATCCATTAAACAAAATGGCATTGAAAGAACAATAAATACGGATAAAAATTGGCACATATTTCCTTTTATCTGAGTCGATCAGTAATCCATGTTCTAAAATAAACATTGCTCAAATTAATAAAAATTAAACTGCAAAAAAGCAAACTGTCACTTTGCTGTGTGATTGGTTTAATACGTTATAATTCTGAATCTATTGCTATATTTCATGCTAAAAGGTTTTACTATATTTATATTTACCTTGACTGAAGACAGATCAACTGCTGCTTCTTTGGGTTTGGCCGCGGGTTCAGCAGCAGGGGCAGGTGCAGGTGCAGGTGCAGGTGCGGGCTCGGCCTTCTTTGCAGGCTCGGGCTTCTTAACGTCCTTCTTGGGTGCCATTGTTTAGCTGGAGAGTGAGTGTTTCACACCACCGGGGAGGGAGTGGACCACGACCTGGAGGATGCTCGGCGCTCCTACAGAAAGCATGGACGTATATATGCGCCCCTGTTTTACTCCATGCTTGATTTCGGAGCTTGTGGACCGATTGGCTGGAGAGCTCAGAAGGCTGGGCTCATGCTCTCTAAATGGACATGGGAGGGGGACAGAGCCGCAGAATGAAGAGGACATGCTTAACACTTATTTGGCGGAACAGGTGAATAGTGAAAGGGGTCGTCAAGGGTCATGAGGTTAAAAACTGCAGCCATGCTTTTACAAAAATATAAGAATTTCACTACCAGCTGTCTCCCAGTGGTGAATCACCAGAAGCTGACTTGACTACAAAATCTACAGGGTTATATGTTTTAATCTTTCTCACAGCATTGAATTAGCACTGACATATATTTTGTTGTGTACACACAAAATCTAGATATGTGCATTCAAAAACCCTACCATATTTACAAATTGAAATGTGACTCATGAACATTTGTAGAAGTTGTAGAAATCTTATTCTACTTCCTGTGAAATTAATACTCCCAGGATACCTTTAATCACCCTGCCACTGAAAATACCCAGCAACTGACCTGTTTTGCCACCTAATACCCTGAAATATACCAGCCCTGGCTCCAAATATGCTGTGTTACTCCCACTATACCCATAATCAAAGTAACACACACACACACACACACACACCCTAGTACTCAGAGCTCTAAATACCCAACAATGCAACCACGCTGCCTGTTCAGTAATACAGTCTCTCTGCCATTAAATACCCAGTTATACCCCAACTTGGCCTCTAAAAACCCAATAATACTCTGACCATACCTTCCAATACCTAGTAACACATGGACTCTACTGGATATCCAGCAACAGACCTGCTTTGCCATCTAATACCCTGTCACACACACACCCTGCCACTAAATTCTGACCTATACAACAACCCTGTTTCCAACAATACAACCGTTCTGCTACTAAACACTCAGTAACACCCCACCCCGCCACTAAATACCCAACAATAAACCCATCCTGTCACTTAACACTCCATAATACTCCATCCTGCCACTAAATACCCAACAATAAACCCATTCTGCCACTCAGTAATACACCACCCTGTCAATGAATGCCCAACAATAAATACCAAATGATATACCAATTTCCTCGAAATAAAGAGCAAAATGCCCATAATACCCCTAATTCCCCAATAGTACACCCAACCTGTCTTTAAATGCCCAACAATACAAATACCCTGCCAGTAAATACCTAGTAGTTCACAATGACTTATTAAAAGCTACTAAATGGCTATTAAATACCCCATAGGACACCCACCCATCCAAGAAAGACCCAACAATATACCCACCCTACCACTAAATACCCAGTAATACACCTGCCCTACCGCCAAAATACACCAATATATACCCTGCCCCTAGAAATCTACCTGCTTGTCACCAAATACCGAGTGATATGAGACAATACACCTATCTACTTACAAATACTCAGTAATATGCCCGCCCTGCCCCAAAACACCCAGCAAAGAACCCTTCCTGCCCCCAAATATGCACTAATATACCCAGCACTGTGTCCCCCTTGCTGCTAAACACCCAGGAATATACCCCTAAATACCCACCATTACACTCACTATGCTATCATGATAACTTACACTTCATCTGATATTCTTCTGGAAGAGATTCAAAATCAGGATAATGTTTTTTAGCTTGCAACACAAGTGGGTGGGGGAGAAAGTGAGAGTGTGTTTGTGTGTTTGCATGCTTGGGAGGGGTGTAACCCTTGCGTCATCTGGAAGGGGAAATGACGTTCTGGAGTACGTGCATGTTTAGATTTGGACCAAGGTATGTAGGGAATGTAATTTAGCATCAAAGCCATAAAAGGCATCCTCAGATAATTGGGACATAGATTATTTATGTTGTGATGGTTCTAGAAGAATAAAAAATAGTTCCAAAAAAGTGCACAGACCCAATTTGACATGGGAATGCCAAACACACACACACACACACACACACACACACATATATATATATATAATATAAGAGAGAGAATAACATAATTTTTCCAATACATTGTGAAATAGTTTATAGAAATCTGTCATCGCTTCTTGGACATTTGAATGTGGAAACATTTCATTCATACCCGTCATTGCTATTGGAATGTAGCCAATGATCTGGATATGGAGTCGCTTCACTGAAAAGTAAGTAGCATGCTGGAAAAGAGAGAGGGACACTGAAAAAACAGAGCAGGCAGGCGGCTGGGAGAAATGGTCCGCTGATTTAGCCTGCCTCCAGCTGACTCAAAGGAACAGGTTTGAGATATTCTTTGAGATGCATTTGTCCAGTGCGCTCGCTTTGGGAGTTTACTGTACATTATCAACAATTAAAGAAAGTCAATAGAGAAAAGGGTGCACTTGGTTGCGTTGATCTATTCTTCTTTCTGTCTGTCATTAATTCTCATATTCGCATTAGCAATGTTGTGTAAAGTGTACCGCTTGAAGAACTAAGCATGGTGTTTTACAGTAAAGCTGTGTGATTCTGGAGATGGGGGTTGGAAGGTGTCTTGCTCTCAGCTGCTCTCGTCTCTTGCCACACAGCGTGATCTGGATCCTCCCAAACATCTAAATCCGTCTAAATCTGAGATGGCAGAGGCTGGAGACATTCCTCCTCCCCCTCCTCCACCCCTTCTTCTGCCCCTCTTTTTTCACTCTGACCTCTTCTAGCAAAGGGTTTGCCAGTGAAAGCCACATCGGCTCAGCTGTCCTCAGCGTTCGTCACCCGCCATGTTTTCTACAGGAGACCCTGCACCTGTCTGAGCTGAAGCTCCACTCGGTGTTTAATGAGTTTAACAGTGTGCAGAAACCTGGAAAGAGCCCACTCAGGCCTTGCTGGTGCTTTATAGGGACGTGTAGGAGGCCATTAAGCACGTCAGTAAACGTTTACTGTGCAACAAGCTGGATTTCGGAAGCAGAAATAATTTTATCGGCTGTGGAATTTGACTTGGCAATTGCTTCATTAATACAGACTAAACTGAGACCATGCAGGTAGACAGGTGCAGGCGACTAGAAATAGGATTAAAATAAAAATGAAGATAAGATTATGACATTTGATGGGTTAAGACACCCAGACCAAAGATGTAATTTTACTTATTACTGTGATTTATTTTTTTTTGCACATATTTCCTTCTATAATTTCCATGCAAAGGACCTGAGAATTATTGATTATAAGTCATTTATTTTTTGCACCGACTTAACTCACTACACTTAACACATTAATTATTTTTTTTTAGGTAGAAATTTAACAGTCATTTTTAAATCTCTCCATATTGCAACATGTATTGTTGGAAAGCTTACTTTGTAAAAGCTAATGTTATATTGTCATTGTGTGGACATTTCCTTAAATGACGCAAGAACTCATGCTGAGGTATAAACAGGGGTTCTTAACCTTGCAGCTACCACTTAACCCTTTAAATTATATGAACCCCCAAAGTACAAATTTATTTATCCAATGTTAGGATTATTATTTGAAATAATGTTCTGGCTATTCTTTGGAATCATAGAGCTTTTTATTCCTGACCTTTTCACAGACAGAATACATTAGGTCCTTTTTTAAAAAAAAAATCAATTTAACCTATTTAATTCAAGTGAAAAAAACTCAATGAACTCAATAAATACAACTTTGGTAATCTTAGGTTATGATTTTCACTGAGGTAACAAAATTCTAAAAAAAGAAATAAATCACAGACCCCCCTACTGACATTATCTTCACAAAATTATTATTATTTTTTTTCAAAGTAAATTATATGTATTCGTATAATTTGCCGTACTGGTACAAAAGTCTGAAAGAAATGTTGTACAAAAATTGATGCATATTTTTTAACAGACTCAGTTTCATCCTTATATGATTAAAACTTAGTATTGGTCATGATTGATGCATTATCGGTGTCATTCGTGTGCTTATATAAGAACCAAACACACATATTAATCGACACGACTGCTTCTCAATACAACACACGTACGAAAGCTTAAGAACTGCCTTACATGCCAGTTGGAATACGAGAGTCAGCCTGAAACTGACTTTGTCAGAACTGGTGCCTTATGAATCACATTAAAGTGGAATGATCTGATAGAACCTGTAAAAGCAGCAGGGTGAAATGTGAAACGGTCTGTCAATCCACTGGCTTATTACACATGATACTACACTTGCTACCAGTGGCGCAGCTGAGGCCATACTGCTTTTCTTCGCTTTTTTGATTCGTCAGCTTTCAGTGAGTTAATCAGAAGATTTCATATTAATAGCTCAGACTTCAAGGGTCAAAATTTTCTCACGGCTCCACACAGTGTTTCGCAAGATTGCAAAAACTCATGGTACTTTGGTTAGCAGTTGAAGTAAAATTACAGCAAAATTCATGAGTCTTTTATCAGGAATTTACCAACACATCTGCGCGAAACGTTGATATTCCAGGCAGTTTGGCCATATTTCCACTGTCACTCTGCATTTACATCGTTTGTCTAAAAGACTTAATAGCTATGTGCTAACTACTTAAATTAGTCATTAGGTTACACTTGGTTTCCATGTTTTCCAGTTGCTTAGCAACAAGTGATGGCTGGTCACAATCTCGAATTATCCATCAGTAACTTGGTGTTACTGTTACGAGCCTATTGCAGTTAGGTTTTATAGCACGGGGTCTCACTGTAGGTTTAAAGCGATTACACGAACACACAGGAACACACTCTTTTAAAGACAGATAGGAAACACCTTTCATGCAATGCTTTTTTAGAGTAAAATGTATCAAATCTGTAATCACGCTATGTGTCTTCTAAAAAAAAAAAACAAGCAGCGTAAACAGAAAAGCAATGTTTGCACTTTCAATTAGACCACAAAAAGTCAAGTCAAGTCGAGCTTTATTGTCATTCTGCTACATGTGTGGACATATAGTGGAATGAAATGTCGCGTCTCGCAGGACCACGGTGCTACATACAAGTTAAACAGAAATATGAACATAGAAGTATAAGAAAAACAATTAACTTGATGGTTCTGTCATTTGTTCCTTTGTGCCATTTGTACATTGATTGATTAGATGATGTGTGCTTAGTCTATTTATTTCTATTTACTCCTTTTGAAAAATCAATGCTGGAGAAAGTGATCCACCTTGATCATGTTGTTTATATTCACTATGCTATAGATGCAAAAAAGGTTTTATTTTAATGTATTTTCTTATTGAAAAAGACAGATAAATTAGCTCTGCTCATCCATTTTGCTCATCCGGCCAGTCATGCTAGCAATGGTGTTCTCATAACTAAAACCACTTGAAAGATGAATGTATTATGTTTTTGTCATCCAATATCAGAAGCACAAGCTCATAAGGTCCATTTGAATGCCACATTAGCTCCGCTCTAGTGTTTATCAATCCGGGCTTTGATTCAAATTTCATTTCAGGTAAAAATTGTAAAAATGTTCAGATTTTGTCGAAAGTTGTAGTGACAGATACAAAATAGATACAATTCTTTTGTGGCACCATGACGCCGTATCATTAATGAAACAAGCATACTGTATGTCCAATAAAAAATAAATAAATAAATAAAACACCCAGCCAGATAAACATGTCTCTCAATTCAGCACTGACCCAGTGAGGCTAGAGCGCATGACTTTGACACTTAAAGACGGAGTGAGGTTTCATGTGCTGTTGACACACCAGTCTGCATTAAGATCTATCCTTCCTGGAGGCCATGGCAAAGGAAGAGTGTACAGTAGCGGAGGGCGTTCTGTGAAAGGTAAAAGAGACTTTCCATGACACGTCGCAGTATGCTGGACGAGTTTCCACTTGTACATTAAACCACTGAGGTTCGCAATATCTCAAAACGATTGCAAATCCATTTGTAGCTTCCATAACATTATGCGTTTCTGTATCATTATCTGTATCGGTGTCACTGAGTACCAAAAACATTTCATACTCATCCTCGGTCTGAAAATGATGGTATTGATGCATCCTTAGGTGAAGGCATAGAACTCAGAGATAATTTTACCCACAGTTTTGTTTTTCCTGCTAAACCTGCTACATTTCAGTGTTTTGATATTTAAAGAAGCCGGGCTGTTTTGGAACAGCGATTTTCCCACACGGAGATCTATCATGCTTTATAGTTCTTCTTCTTCTTCTTCTTCTTCTTCTTCTTCTTCTTCTGCTGCTGCTTGGCATATACTATGAAGCTCTTGGGAAACCTCTAGGGGAAAATCCCCTCAATAAAATTAGCAACTTCACACGACTCGTATTAAAGGACGCACTGAGGATTGAGAGCTTGAGAGATGAGTCTGCGTATGTTTAGTCTCGTGTTTGCTCTTTTGAGCTTCGTAAAGAGACACCAGCTGTTTCTTGAATGATATTTATTATGACTGAAACAAAAGTGAGATTATTACTGTTTCGCGGTTAGAGCTTTGGTTGAATAACTTATTACGAGGTCTAAAAGCAACACTCAGCCTGTATTTGTAAACCAGCTCAAAGTCAGTACTAAAACAGGATCAGTTGTTGACTGTATGTGTAATTGTAGTCATTAGGATGTAAAGAACATAAGCGAACCCTCGATCTGTACAATTACTCTCATAATTACAGCCTTTCACTCGCATCTATGCATCCAGACCTGGAATCTTTGGGGTTACATGGGTTCCTTGCTTTCCTACATATTTAGATTAGCAAATACCATGAGGTACTAATATCAAGTGTCTATGTGCTTGTATGTCAAGAAGCACTATAAATATGACTCTTACGTGAACAAACATGTTTCTCATACGTTTGTGTCTGTGCTCTTGAGGACCGGCGTGATTTTCTAGATAAAATAAATTATCCAAGGACAATCACATTATTATTGACATGGGAAAGAGGCTTAGTGGTACTCTCAATAGACAATACAGGATTTTGTTAGATAGTCAGTATCAATTCTCTTATTTAAGACAAATTAATTTCATCATTTATCAAGCTGGATACGAACAGATTTATTTGTAAATTTACATTCATGAAAAGCCCGTAAGTTCGGAAGAATGTTCGTATCCTATGAGACCTCCTGAGAATTTACGTATGAGGAAACTCACAATTGTGAACCTCCATTGATCGGCTTCAAATCATAAAATTGTTGATGTTACTACAATTTTTATATATACGGATCACGCAGTCAAATTTAACTTATTAATTTCAATTACACACCAATTGAATGAAAATTTTGGAAAACTCAGTGATTTCATATTAATGACTTATAAGAAAGTGATTCCAAAACAAATGCATAAATAAAGACAAAAAGAGCAGCTGTTCAAAAGTAATGGTGCCCTAAAAAGACGAAGCATTAGTGTGTCTATGGTAGCTGAAGCGCTGCAATGGCTGTGCTGCATTACTGGAATATTTATCGCACTTAGTTCGGAGGCGCTCTTTCACCACTGTGTTTTCAACCCTTCACTCTTTATGTAGTTTTGTGTGCGTGTCACTAAATGTAAAACAGCTCTGCCATGAACACACTTGCTTATTTACGGCTAATTGGTATTTATCAACGTGTAAGTATGAAGAAAATCAGTATTGCCGAAACGTTTGTAAATCTGGCAGAAATTTTATTCCATTTAGTCTACGAAAATATTTACAGACAAATTTACTTAAACATTGATAAATGAAGCCCACTGTGTATAGACTAACTGACTTCATGTGAATTAACAAGAGACATCCCGTAATGTTATTGGACTGCTGGATAGTGTTAGAAGGATGTTCTGGTAACTTTATATACAGTATGTTACATGTAACGTAAGTGTTGCGTTAATGTAAATGTATGAATTTGAAGTGCTGTTGCAGTTAACACACTGAAAACACATTCAATGTTTGGTCCTGTGTTAGTATTATGTTTCTTGTAACATTTAAGGATGTACACAGGACATCATTTTGTTATTTGGGTGGTTAGCATTAGCTAAGATAAGTCTAAGATATTCTAAATTCTATAGATTTTTTTTGGGTTACTGACTTGAATTATTTTGTTGTTTCATCCCTACGCTACCTCACTAACATTACAGAGTGATACTGCTCAACCTACCTTAACTTAGCTAGTTATTAGCTATCAGTGACTGGTTTCACAGTTATGATATTTAAGCAAATTTAACATTAACCTGTTAGCTGGCAGCGATACAGTCACACAGCGCTGTCAGCTCACAGGTCCACGGATCCTGGTTCAAACCTGAGTTTGGGTTACTGTCTGAATTGGCTACTCTAAATTGCCCTGGTGTGAATGAGTGTGTGCATGTGCTCTGTGATAGAATGGAGTCCTATCCAGGGTGCATTCCCACTTTGTGCCAAGTGTTTCCCTGCATAGGCTCTGGATCCACAGGGACCCTAACTAGACCAAATCACTTACTGAAGATGATTGAATGAATGCTAGCTAGCTTGCAAAATCTATTTGGATTTTGCTGTGTAAAATGATGGCCAGGTCTGCTCCAGTTCTGACCATTGCATGCTTTTCAGCAACTGATCGTGGTTTACTAACCTGTCTATAGCACACGATCAGATATAAAGCAGATTAGTTCGGTTAGTTCGCTCGCTGCTGCTGGGGGTGGCCCCATATGGGTGGCCTGAAGAACTGTTTGGTTTGCTGGGGATGGTGCCACCTGGGGGCTGTGGAGATGGCTTGGGGATCACATATGAGGAGCTGTACTGTAATGGCTTGGGACTGCGATTGCTGTAGTGGCTTTGGGGCTGCTGTTGCCATGAGCAGCTTCATACTCAGGACTCCATCAGTGGACAGTGGATAGATTTTAACCAACCGGACTTCTTGCGGAAACTGTGATGAATTTATTGGTTGCACAATTGCACTATTTGTCCATTTAGTACACAATAATAGAAGGGAATTATTTATACTCGCACTATCCGTTGCACCCAGATGAGGATGGGTTCCCTTTTGAGTCTGGTTCCTCTCAAGGTTTCTTCCTCATATCATCTCAGGGAGTTTTTCCTCGCCACCGTCGCCACTGGCTTGCTCATTAGGGATAAATTCACCGTGATAAATTCAAATATTTACAATATATTTTTTTGTGAATCCATTTATTTCTGTAAAGCTGCTTTGTGACAATGTCCATTGTTAAAAGCGCTATACAAATAAAATTGAATTGAATTGAATTAGATTTGATCATCAAGATGCAGCACAAGAACACTGAGGCATTGGCTGTACACAAGAGTTCTATTTTTAGCAATGCATATATAGTTTCCTTTCCTTAGCGCCACATCACTCTTCTACACAAACCCATGAAGGGACGACAGAATAACCTTTACACAATATCCTTGCAGGCCAGCTGAGCACTTGAGGTTAACTTTAGCCACACAGGAATGCCTTTCGAGTATAACGGAGCTCCTTCCTACAACTTGACCCGCCATCGTAAGGGGACTTCTGTCCTCTGTTTTATTTTAGCAGTAATGATTCAAGTTTCTATATTTGCAAAAATGGAAACTGGAAAATGATTTTGGGAACACAGGTGGGAATAAGGACACTGTTTATTTAGAGAATAAACAATCTAGGTTTATTAAGTTTGCAGTAGAATAACAGAAGAAGCAGAGCATTATGTAATGGCGTCTATTAGAGTAGAGCATTTTTCCTGATATTTATTTCCCAATAAATATGTCCCAACACACCATAAGAGAAAGTAGTTTGGTTTTGGGGGGTCATTAATGCCTCTCTTCTCATTCCTCACTTGTGTAACCCCTCTGAGGAGTTCATTTCCTGTCTAATGACTGCAACACCAATGGTCACGGCCAGTTCTGTAAATCATTCATTTCACTTGTAATACAAATTACATGTCGCTTCTCATATGACATTTGTGAATCGTTAGTCACTTTATTGCTTTGCCATTGTTTCCCAGTGTGTACACATCATGTCCGATTTAGCAGATAATGGTAATTACCAAATGCTGACCAAATGAGTTGCCAAATACCAAATGAGATACGACACAGAGCTGTTTACCTCCTTGGACTCAGAAATCAAGTTGGTAAACTAAATTACACTGTTCTATTAATTCTGCCATTATGTCACACATCAGCCTGGGACATCACACTCCTAGTCAGCAGAGGTCTCCCTCCCATGAGTTTGACCTTATCACTTCCAGATTACTTCCTGCTTTGTAGAGCAATACAATATAAGATCAATATGCGCATTGTCTAATGCGAAGTCTTGCCAATCCCAGCATTTTGTAAGTTCTGAGCCATCTGTTTGTCATTATTGTGTTTTGGCCCTTGCCTGTTTATAAAATATGATGTCTCCCTATCTTTAACTCTTGCTACCCTTACAACTCTGAATTTGGATTGTGTTTTGTCTTTGTTATTAAACCATCCTGCATTTAGATCCTTAATCATCTCCCAAGACCTGTTTGTTACATTGTGTTTAATAGAAAATGATAGGGGCATGTATAAATTTAGATACTGACATTACTATGTGGAAGCTGCTGCTATTTTTTTTTAACACTTAAATTATGTTGGTTAATAATTTGATGTCACACTCTGTCAGATAATTACCGACAACAGACCTAGAGGTATCCACTTGGCACTGCCCTTCAAAACATTACAATAATTTCAGCCCAAAGCCTAATTTTGTTATCATGAGGTTTAGTAGTGTAACTTCTGATTTGTAAATGTTGCATGAAAGTTCTAAATATGTCAATTGTAATTCCTAATTGCAGCACTGCATAAATTAAAGACATCATTTAGGATTGGTGGTGGTTATACAAAGATTGTTTATGTAAATTGTAAGATCCAAACACAAAAAAAATCAGCCTGCATCACACCATTTCTATACAAAGTGCACTGGTTACCTCTCCCTTTTCCTTCAGTTCATGTAATAACTTCGAGGCAATCCCCAGTCTCTGTGATGGCTATGTATCCTTTATTTAGTCCCTTTATTTGTCCTAATTCTATCATATCTATTCATTCTGATTCACATATACTTTTGTTCTATTTATTTTGTCATAATTAGTAGATTTTGCCAAGTGTCCCTGAGTTTGAGAAAATTTTTAAATAAAATAAAACATTTGAGAAATAGGAATAAATATCCAGGTGGAGCAGCATTGCCACTTCACAGCTCCAAGGTCCTTGGTTCAATCCTGAACTCGAGTTACTGTCTGTGTGGAGTTTTACATTTTCTTCTAGTGTCTGTGTGGATTTTCTCCAACTTCTAAAAAACATGCCAGTATGTGGATTGGCTAAGATACATGGTCCCTGGGTGTGAATGAGTGTGTGAATGTGTGCGCATGTGTGTGTGCATGCGTGCCCTGAGATGGACTGGGGTCCCATCCAGGTTGCATTCCCACCTTACTTCCAGTGTTCCCTGAATCAACCGTAACCCCAACCAGGGCAAAGCAGTTACTGTGAGAGAGTGACTGAGTGGGAGATAGATAGATAGATAGATAGATAGATAGATAGATAGATAGATAGATAGGGATGATGATGATGATTATTATTATTATTATTATTATTATTATTATTATTACAATATGAGTCATGGTATGCCTCTAAATATCTCCATAGTAAAAAAAATGTGACCTTGCATTGGTGCTATATAAATAACACTTTAAAATTATTATTATTAACTATTCATTTTAATATTAATTAATTACTATTAAATTATTTTTATAATTATTACCATTTACTGATGCTACAGATGTGCCTATTATTGCTACACTACTAAATAGTTTACAGTTTACAGCCCATGTTCTGTGTATTTTATTTTCCTGTTTATTTATTGTTCTGTTCTGTATATTTATGGTCCTGCACTCGTCTCACATGTTGTGTATTTGCACTTTATGTAGTCTTGTGTACTGTTATGTGTTGCACCATGGCCCTGAAGAAACGTCATTTCGTTCCAGTGAATACTGGCTATATAGATGAATGACAATAGAAACCCACTTGACTTTTTTATTATTAATATTATTATTTTTATTATTGATGGATAGGACTCTGTGGCAGATGTGAGCTCTCCCGAGGAGCATGATCTTCTGAAGTTTGTGGATGTTGATCTTTCCTGAGATCCAGTCAAGGCACTATACTCTTCCGGTCCTTTCTGGACTCCGATGACAACTGGAATCATTTCCACCATATTCAGTTCATTTCTATTTCCAGATCTTTGCACTTGGAGAGCCTTTCTGAGACTTTAGTGGAGGTGTTGTTGTCAGATGGCATTGACGTATCAACGAGTGTGCATGTCTTGTCCTTGATGGTGTCAGACCTGCTAGCTTTGAACTCTCTGAGATTAAGTCTCTAATGCAGAGGTGTCCAGACTTTTTTCAAAGAATAGACCACATCAAAATACCCAAGGGCCAGTCACCAAAATAATATTTTAAAGCTCCTATATAGTGAATTTAATTTTAGTGGAATAACTGCAGCAGGGTATCACCGCGCAATATGACATTCATAAATTTGTGTTTCTTTTTGGGATAAATGACACTGGTCACTTTAGTAACTCTAGACTCTTTCAAGGATTCATAAAAGGTTTTCCATGCTTAGTGGCTGAAAGCATTGCCACTTATTAGCAGGTCCTCTGCCCTCTCATCCTCTGAGTACTTTTTGCACTGGCCATGATTTGTTTCATAATGTCTCATGATATTAAATTCCTTAATTACTGCAACAGTCTTTGGATATATGAGACACACACATTTGCTCTCGATAAAAAAAAACTATTCTTTTTTCCAGGTCTTTTGAAATCGCTCCTTCTCACTGTTAACTTTATGCGTTTTGTCTGTTGCCATGACTAAATATTATTCAGTAAATTAATTTGCAGGTGCAGTCAGAGTAAAAAAGGCTTTTGCAATTTAGCTAACCGTGTTAACACGGTCTGCTGCCACTGTCAGGCCAAAGGAAAAACTTGCAAGCCACCTAATACATTGTAAACGAGAAACCATGTGCCAATTAACATCCACATGTGACCCTGGGGCCACATTTTGGACTTTGGACTTTGGACCATGCTTTAAAGGTTAGATGTTTTTTTTTTTTTTTTTTTTTTTTTTATGCCTCGAGCCCACTCCCCTATTCCCACCCATTCTCACAAAGCTCCGCCTCCAGGATCTTAGATGGCCCATAGAGTAGGGTGTCTATAAAATAATTGACTGGAGGTCCATCCAAACACAAACAAGCCTTCCGGACCGGAAGCAAGTTTTCCAAATGGATTACGGGCCACTGCTTAATGCATTTTTTTTTTTATCATGTTCTACATATCTTCCAGGTTATTTGTACAAGTCAAGAATAAAAAAAATACTATTGCACCTTTTAATTAATTATTCTTTTTATTTTTTAATGTGGATACTGTTTCACAATATCTTGTGTTTGTGTATTTGATGTAAGGTACAGTACAAGATTTTCAGTCAACTGATCTTAAACCAATCAACAAAAACAAACAGAAGTTGTCTATGTTCCTGGTGCAGAGCCCAGCAGAAAGTGGTACAGTTCTGGGAGATCATGGATGCTGTTTTTTTTTTTTCTAATATAGGTCCCGTCACTCATCCACACACTCGTTCAGTCATTTGGTCGCCGCACCCTGTCCACTACATAAGGAATGGGGTTGTAACTGAGTCTGGAGACAGATGGCTTCTATTTATAGGTTCCTGGAGAGGTGCGAAGTTTCTTGGGATCTCTCGGAGAGGGCTCAGCTCCTTAAGGGGCCAGTCCAATGCCACAGGGCCTTCCCCTTTAAAGCTCATTTCTCAACTAAGAGTATAAAAGGTACAGCTAAACAAAGCTGCACTTGGCCTTGGATGCTGTTTGTTTCTCCTTGAAAGCAATCTGATCTGCATCTCCTTGGAGCAAAAGCCCTATTATTATCTCTCGGTATTAATGAAGTCTCCGAAACACTTCCAGCATCTCCTGTCTTTCCCAATAAAGGCTTCTTAATCGTGTCTCACCCGCACAGGCATGCTATGTTGTCCATGGAAACACTTTGTAAAAAAAGCACTGATTTAAACAATTTCAAATTTTGAAAATTTTCCAAATGTTAGTAAAGTGATTTTTTCCCAGAATTAGAATGTTTGGCATAAAAATAAGGCAACTTTTAATGTTTGTTTATTTGTTTATTTATTTATTTGGCACATCTATAGAACCAAAAAAATATATTTATTTCTTCAGTAAACTTGAGCAGGTGATCCTATCATCAGGAGTTCTCGAGTTCGGATCGTGATGATGCCACAGCCATCCGTGGTTGGGAGTCTAGGGAGCAAAACTGGCTGCGTTGTGTGGGTGGGAGGGGCATACTCTCTCTCCCCTGTCAATCACAGCGTGTAAGACTTCAACCTCCCCGCTTGGTAGCTGTCGTGTGATAGGGCAGAGCTGGCTGATGGATGGGAACTGAGAGACGACCAAATTGGGGATGAAATGGGTAAATTACATAGAATAGTTTATAATAATCTGTGCATTTTGGACATAATAACTTTTGATTTGTTTTTATTCTGTTGTATTTATTAGTATGTTTGCATATTAATTTACTCATTCCAGTTATTATTATTATAAATTATTATTATTATTATTATTATTATTATTAAAATATATTATAGATTTCACTTAATTTTTAAAAGCTTACTATTTTTCCCTTTCAGATGTCCTTTGGTAAAAGTTTTAGACCTTTAGACACTGTAACCAATTTCACAGTTTGAGGAAAGATTGTACCTTTTTATTTTTAAGAACTGAGTCATTCATGCATCCAGGACCTAATCCCAGCTTAATCACATGACAGGAAGTGAAGCAATTCATCGTTTTAGTGTGACTGATGTATCACTTTATATATGTGATAACTCTTTGGCTGATTATTACTCTTGTTATAATATTACACAGTGTTTTATTGTGCACTGCCTTCAAATAACACTACTTTTTTAGAAAGTTCTGTGCAGATTATACATTTTTTTAATGTATTCCTCTAAAGCAAAGGATTTGTATTAATATGCTAGTATTTACTGAGACTTTATGAAATAAAACTATTAATGTCCACTAAATGGTGCTCAGATTTTGTTCTAATTGATGTCAACAAGTATTCAGTTTTAACTTTCTTTCAAATGCATGAATGTTTAAGGAGAATAAATGTCGAACCTGTTTACATGACCTGTGCCTGGTTTAAATGGGTTAATGACAGAAGCAGAAGCAGTTTGATGACACACTCGAGCTCAGATGTCCTGCATGAACATAAATATCCATAGTGAGCTGTTGTGTACGAGTAAATTTGCACTAGTCTTAATAAGTATGAAAGGGATTTTAAAAAATTTATATTAAAAAAATATTTCTTTTAAAGAAAACAATAGCTTAATGTGTATGAATATAATGCAATATCATAGACATCATTGCATGATTTAGTTTTCTTTCTTTCATTCTTTCATTTGCTATTGCAGATAAATGAATCAGCTCAGTGCTGCCACTGTGTGTTCATTATTAGAACTGCACAATTACTTTTGTATGAACAGAATAAAAAGTATGAACTTTTAGAAATGATTAAAAAACACACATTTTTAATAATATATCAAAACATTTATCCTGATTTGCTGATCACATAAAGGCAGTGTTTAAATTTAATTGGACAATGGATGATACCAATGGATGATTATATTCTTCTGCTTCTTCTATAATAATAATAATAATAATAATAATAATGTTTCATTTATTTATACAATTAATTATATTTCTATGGTTGCTAGCCAAAAGTAATAATAGGTTGCAAACTAGAACCTATTTTCGAGTACAAGAACTCCTAATACTAGACCATGGAAGGATCCAGTATTCTGTCGGACTTTCACGTTAAGGCCTGAGCAATGTGACCAGGATAAACTTGGCTATTTTCAGCACTCATGTGCAGGGCTAGAGATGGTGGAAAACAGCGAATGGAACACACTCCAAGGTGAACATCCTTCAGCAAACAGAAGAACAGCTCATCTTCTCTGATGCCGATTCTTATTACATCTTTTCTCTAACAGTCATATGTCTGAGAATAGAAAGGGAGCTCATGGAGTCTGATGTATCACTTTATGGCTGTGGTTTCTCTCCTCAGTAAGGTTTGGTACTGTGAAAAAAGGGGCCGAGGTGTAGAATTGTATAGACTGAAAAGACTGAACAGAACAACTACCAATGTGATACAGAGCAAATCATTATTTTTATATTTATTTACATTTACATTTATGGCATTTGGCAGACGCCCTTATCCACAGCGACTTACAGAAGTCTCTATGAATAAATACATCCTGATACTGGTTCACTAAGTCACGGACTAAGAATACCATCAGTCTAAAAACTCTATTGGAGAGGTAACATAGTAAGAAAAACACACAGACAACACATTAATTTTTTTTAAAACAAAGTGCTAATTTATTTATACGTTTTTATAGAGATGTTAATATACCATATGAAAGGTTATATCCGGTGTTCTCAGTAATATCCTGTTTTGCACAGCTATATATAAAGTTCATTCATGTATTTATCTTCAGTAAGTGCTTTATCTTGGTCAGGGTCACAGTGGATCCGGAGCGGAAGTGGATGGGAAGCCAGTCCATCACAGGGCACCATTCACACACACACACACACACACACACACACACACACACACACACACACACACACACACACACACACACACACACACACACACACACACACACACACACACACAATCACTCACACCTATGAGCAATTTAGCAAAGCCAATCCACCTACCTGCATGTTTTTGGGAGGTGGGAGGAAACCGGAGAACCTGGAGCAAACCAACACAGAGCCAGGGAGAGCAGGCAAAACTCCACACTGAAAGTAACAAGAGCTCAGGATCAAACCAGAGACCCTGGAGCTGTGAGACAACAATATTGTCCACTGCACCACTGTGCCTTTCATACATGAAATTCTATATATTATATTGTAATGTGATGTTAAATCTGCAATTGTTAGTAAAAAGCTGCAAAACAAACACAATGACATTTTGAAAAACAGCCATAAAATGGAAACTCCATAAACTGGAGTCTAAAAACAATATGATTGAATTAATCAAGTTCACACACACATACAAACATCCATCCATTTTCCGTACTGCTTATCCTACACAGGGTCACGGGGAGCCTGGAGCCTATCAGAGGGAACTCAGGCCACTGGACACGGTACCAACTCATCGCAGGGCACAATCACACACACTATGGACAATCTGTAAATGCCAATCAGCCTACAACGCGTATCTTTGGACTGGGAAGGAAACTCCCAAAGCACAGGGAGAAAATGCAAACTCCACACGTGCAGGGCAGAGGTGGGATTTGAACCCCCAACCCCAGAGGTGCAGTATGTAATGCACAAGTGAACATCGTAACAGAGGTTTAAAAGTGAAGCCAAACTGTCTCTGAGGTCCTCTAATGGCTGGCTGCAGTACAATTTTTAACTGTCAAAAATATGTTGTGTTGAGTGTAAATGCTGACTGCTGTTTATCAGTATATTTTCAGTTGGCACATTATGTTAGCTACTTACACTTGCATTGCTTTGATTAACATGATGGATTAGCCAGTGTCAGCTAGCTAGTAAATAGCAGCTCAGTCAGTCATGATTCAAAGCTCTAAAATCCTTCCCTGACAATGGCAAAATCAATATGTTTATGCAAATTATAGGACTACAATTTAGTATTTTACCTATTAATTCATAAATAATGCTGTACTTACAACATTGAGGTAGCTTTCGATGTGCCATCTTTATTTCAGGTAATATTCCTCAGCATGATCGCTTGCAGCATGAAGCGTGACTCATATGGGTGGGCAAGAGGTAGACTCACTGTTCAATGGGCAGTGTCTACTAAGCATACTCTGCTCTAAGGTCTCTACTGCGCAAACTCAGTCAAAATGGTGACCTTCAATTTGACCAAATTTAGGCTTCAAACCCGCACAGTGGAAGTCAATAGCGCCATGTTGTCCACTCATAGGTATATGGCTTCAAACTCGCACAGTGGAAATCAATAGCGCCATGTTGTCCACTTATAGGTATATGGCTTCAAACCCGCACAGTGGAAATCAATAGCGCCATGTTGTCCACTTATAGGTATATGGCTTCAAACCCGCACAGTGGAAATCAATAGCGCCATGTTGTCCACTCATAGGTATATGGCTTCAAACCCGCATAGTGGAAATCAATAGCGCCATGTTGTCCACTTATAGGTATATGGCTTCAAACTCGCACAGTGGAAGTCAATAGCGCCATGTTGTCCATGCATAAGTATATGGCTTCAATCCTGCACAATAGAAGTCAATGGCGCCATATTGTCTACTTATAGGTATATGGCTTCAATCCTGCACAGTGGAAGTCAATGGCGCCATATTGCCCACTCATAGGTATACACAGTCATTCAAAAGTCTTAAGTCCACTAAGGTAAATGTCTTTAATTGTTCTACTGCAGATGTTTAGTTCATCCTGATGCCCCTTCTGCTCCTCCTCGCTGCTTGACCAATCCTGATGCCCTACTTCTGGTTGGAGTTCTCATTGGTTGAGTTCGCTCGCTGCTGCTGGGGCCCCATATGGACGGCCTGAAGAACCGTTTGGATTGCTGGGGATGGTGCTGCCTGGGGGCTGTGGAGATGGTTTGGGGATCACATATGGGGAGCTGTACTTTAATGGCTTGGGACTGCGATTGCTGTAGTGGCTTTGGGGCTGCGGTTGCCACGAGCAGCTTCGTACTCAGGACTCCATAGATTTTAACCAAAAGGACTTCTTGCGGAAACTGTGCTGAATTTATTGGTTGCACAGTTGCACTACTTGTCCTTATAGTGCACAATAATAGAAGGGATTTATTTATTTAATCGCACTATCTGTTGCACCCAGATGAGGATGGGTTCCCTTTTGAGTCTGGTTCCTCTCAAGGTTTCTTCCTCATCATCTCAGGGAGTTTTTCCTTGCCACCTTCGCCACCGTCGCCACTGGCTTGCTCATTAGGGATAAATTCACAGTGATAAATTCAAATATTTATAATATATTTTCTGTTAATCCATTTATTTCTGTAAAGCTGCTTTGTGACAATAAAAGCGCTATACAAAAAAAAAGAGAAAAAAAAAAGTTCTATTTAAAAATAAATGTTTGAAAAAAAGCAAAATTATCTGCCAAAGGAACAAGAAAGTTTCAAGCGTGAAGTAAAAAGAAGTCTAGAAATAGGCTTAATATATTATGCCATATCTTTGTTTTGCTGCAATCTCATAATAAGTAACATTAGATAAATTTGCCTTTATTTAAGATATTTTCACTTGCCAAGATATTTTCTGCAATGTAGACCTACTGATTATACCTCACTGTACAGTAAACTCTTTTAACAAGTAACCTCTGATGCAATGTTCATCACAGCCATGTCCGTCGCTGTGTGATTGTGATTGTTCCTGTGCTGTGACGGCAGTGTTTAGTGATGGAATGGGATTAGTGAGTGTACAGGAGAATGCTGAGCATGGTGGGAATGCTGTGCTGGGTTCAGCAGTCTGTCTGAAGGTGCAGGTTAGGCGTGAATAATGTGGCTTGGCACCAGATTACATGCACACACACACACACACACACACACACACACACACACACACACACAGAAATGATCATTTCATTAATGAAAAGCAGGATAACTAATGTATAGCTCCAGACAGGGAGAAAGCTTCAAATGTCTGAGACTATTTTTTATTAATCAGCTATATAAGGAATAAAATATTTCAGGATGTGTTGTTATAGGAAAATAATCAACGATTCAGTGGTGTGATGAAGTAGACTTCCTGTTACCACCTAGAAGTTGATTATTTTCCATTAACAACATGTCCATGTAAAGGGTTTTATTCCTCTTATACCACAGCAGTTTAAAAAAAAATTATTTAGTATGACACATTGTATTTTTATCTGTTTATATTTACTTTAGTTTAATACTGTGGAATGTCTGCAGAACAAGTTAGTTCCTGTTGTCACTTACGTTATAGCACCTATAAACAGTCATTCCCTCACCAGCCTCTTTCTTAAAGTTAACAAGACAAAGAAAATGCAGCATGCCATTTTACAGACAAAGCCGAAACCCTCTGATGATGACTTTCCTCTGTCAATGTACTGACAGTTACAAAGCGCTGACTCTGGAGACTCCTTCCGTTAAATAAGTGTCTCCTTACAAACAACATCCACACATTTTGCTTTGTTAAATAATGCCATGTTTTTAATCCATTAATTATTAGTCGTAGATTATGTGAAGCTTCATTTATACAAGTCTCTGTGAATGAGCTGTTACTATAGAAACGATAATGTATTAGAACGAGCGCATTAATATAAAACTGTGATTCGCAGCTGCATTACAGTCAGAGCGGTTGTTATAGAAAGCTAATCAACACCTTCTGACCAAACAGAATGAACTCAGTAGTGCTGTGGTATAATCAAAATTAATACAATTCTGACTATACACTGAATTGCCAGTTTATTAGCTACTAGGTAATGTGTAACGAACCTGCAGCTTAGTATTTGTCACAAGAGAATAATACATTTTTTGGTAACAGTGTCGCTTGTTTTTAACAAACACAAATATGTTTAAATTGGCATAAAGCCATATTGGCAAGCAGATATGTTACAGTAATGGCAGTATACATTTCTGTCTCATCTGTAAGTTTGTTTGTGGAAAATTTGTCTAGTGAAGTGACTTGTGGCCAAGTACGGTGACCCATACTCAGAATTTGTGCTCTGCATTTAACCCATCCAAGTGCACACACACAGTAGTGAACACACACCCAGAGCAGCTGCGGCGCCCAGGCAGCAGTTGGGGCTTCGGTGCCTTGCTCAAGGGTCCCACCTCAGTTGTGGTATTGAGGGTGGAAGAGAGCGCTGGTCATTCACTCCCCCCACCTACAATCCCTGCCAGACCCGAGACTCGAACCCACAACCTTCAGGTTCACCTTCGGGTTGCAAGTCCAACTCTCAGACCGTTAGGCCACGACTGCCCCATTTATTGACGTACCCTGCATACACATGGATACACATGGATACAAATTTTATGAGAATATTTTAGCTGTGTCTTCACATAATAATGCAAATAAAGCTCATACGAATTATTCATTCTTTCATTCATTTTCATTGTGGTGGATCTGGAGTCTGTCCCGGGAACATTGGGCGTGATGTGGGAATATACACTTATTATAAACACACACATATTCACACACACATTAATGTCTAGAAAGAATTGAAAATTACTAATCCTACCTACTGACATGTTTTCTGAAGGTAGGAGGAAATCCAAAAGCCAAGAGGAAACCCACAAGGACATAGAGAGAATATGTAAAATTCCACACAGACCGTTACCCAGGCTCAGGAATCAGGAAACCCGGAGGTATGAGTTAGCTCATTTGAATTATAATTTGTTTAATTTTCATATTTTATTCGTTGCTTTACAGCAAAACATTTTGTACTGCTGGAACTGGCTGGTTAGTTTTAGGTGTTACATTAATATTTATTGTTACTGAGCTACATGTAATTCTGGAGTGGTGCTTATGTAAATCCTTATTTATATGTCCTCTCCTTTAATTAGTATAATAGTAACAAGCACCATAAACGAACATACATACAGTCCCCTCCAAAAGTATTGGAACAGCAAGGCCAGTTCTTTTGTTTCTGCTATACACTGAAGACATTTGGGTTTGAGATCACAGGATGAATGAGATGATAGATCAGCATTTCAGCTTTCCTTTCCTCATATTTACATCAGGATGTTTTAAACAACTTAGACCGAGGCACCTTCTGTTTTAACCCACCCATTTTTCTAGTGACCAAAAATATTGGAACATGTGACTGACAGGTGTTTCTTGTTGCCCAGGTGTGGCCAGTTAGATTGACTGTTTAAACAATTAATAGCTTTGAATGTCTACTCCTGGTTTGAGCCCTGGGTTTTGCCTGTGAAGACTGCATTTGTTGTTAGAAAGGATAAACCAGCATGAAGACCAGAGAGCTGTCCATGGGAGAAAAGCAAGCCATTTTGAAGCTGAGAAAAGAGGGGGGAAATCAATCAGAGCCACTGCACAGACATTTTATCATATTTTATCATTTTACTCTTTAGTCCTCAAGGAAATACCAGATTAGACAGTTTCATGTTGTATTTTATGATATTTATGCCTACATTTAATCTTTGATAATTGTATTAGACAAACCTACTGTATACATCATTGTATCTTTTGCTATTTGGTGGTGGTTCAATCTCTGCGCAGACGTGACACTTGTTTGGGGTTTTAAACACTGTAATACACACACTGCCACTATATTATACACAGTTAGATGCATAGTTAGAGGCTAAGGCTCATTTTTTCCACATACAGTGTGGGTCCTCTAGTCTTAATCTCATGTCAGAGGAACAGCTCTGATGATAAATGATCCACCATCTAAATAATATCTGGTCTGTCTACATTAATGAAGAGGACAGAGGGAGGCTGACAGACTACAGGGCAACAGATGGACCAAAAGTCAATAACCGTATACATACAAAGTGACCTATATGGACAATATACCTAATAATATAGCCAATGTGTACGGCTGCATAGTACCTAATAAAGTGGCAACTCGGTGTATTTATTATAGTAAATATACATGGTGTACAAAAAGTGGGCATGGTAGGAGTGGAAGTGAGAAAGCAAAGGTTTTTTGTTATTTAAAAAAAAAAAAAAATCTGTTTTCTGCACTTAACAAATAGAAAAAAAATACTCTGAGTTGCCACTTTATTAGGTACACCTACCTACCTTCACCAGGAGACGCGAACAAGAAAAGAACGAATAATTAATAAAATACTTCAGGTATCAATTATATATGAAATATAAGTTAATTTACAGTAAGTAAGTAAATAATCAGTAGGTTAATGGAGAATGAACAGAAAATTAATTACAAAAAATTAACAAACAAAAACAAGGAATTAATAAAGATTAAACAAACAAACAAAATAGCAGCAAAACCAACATTAACAACAACAATATCATTATTAATATCACAATCATAATCACAATCAATAATAATAATAATAATAATAATAATAATAATGTAATTTATTTAATTTTACTACTTATAAGATGTTTCAATATTATTCGACACTAATATTATAAAGAAATATATAAGAATTCAACCATTTTATTCATCAAAAACACACACACACACACACACACACACACACACACACACACACACACTTCGTGTCACTTTTATCTATTTACAGTCACATATCTCATATTTCAGGTTGCACCTTTTATTGCTTCTGCTGAGCGCTGATTGGCTACTGTTTCGTCTCCTCTTCTCTGATTGGCTGCTGGGTGGAGCTCACGCACGAGCCCACGACACTGCCTTGCCTCATTGCCTCATTCATTTATACAGACAACTTTTTTTTTTCCTTTTAATTCAAAGCAGGGCACATAGTGGTTGAGTAACTAAGCGCATGAAGTCGGAAACATGACCAAAATGCTGACAGTTGCTAAATTTCTGAGGAATTTTGCTTCAGTAGGTTGGAGACCCGCAGCACGTTCCCTCAGCGTCAAGGTAACAATATATATTATATCTTGTTACTTGTTACTGTATCAATGTAGCTCCTTAGCTAAATCAGTCAGAGTTTCACACAAGAATAATTCATGTCTCTCTCTCTCTTTTTAACTTTTGCATTAAGACTTCACTGCAGAAGATGAATGAGACGGATATCATGCTGCAACACTTTCCATTTGTCAACTTAGACCTGTATAATATTTGATAAACTTGCTGAAAAAATACTTGCTAAAAAGTCATGATTAGCATTAGCCAGGTTGCAGCTAGCTCGCTAGCTACCTATCTAACTAGCTCGTTTAACATTCACATAACTACCACACTAAGTTTTCAGAAAGCCATCCACTTTGATTTGTTGTTGATTTGCATTGCAATTTATCTATTTTCTTCCTTTCTGTGCCCTTCTGTGTAGTATGGAGTTCATTTCTTATTATACACTTTGAAAAAAAAAAACTATTTAAAAGCATATCAAACTTTCTGATATGATTGCATTGAGAACTAGACTAACAGGGTGATGTAATATTGCATCATTTCTGCAAGCATGGGCAAATCTTCTGAATGAAATACACGTATATCCTGCTGTATATTCCTCCTCCCTGGTTTTCCAGCCTGAGCACAGGATCTGGTTCCACTTGCAGCTGTATTGTGTCTTGCATGCAGGCTCAGAGCGCTCACCTGGTTCTCGAAGATGGCACAGTGATGAAGGGCTACTCCTTCGGCCATGGCCAGTCAGCATCCGGAGAGTTGGTCTTCAACACAGGGCTCGTGGGGTGAGGAAACATCTACTGCTCTCACCTCCACTGACTGTAGTCTGTACTTAGAGAAGTGTGCATGTACAGTTTCTGTCAGCTCCCATAGGAGTAAACATTACAGATAACTCTAATACTGAAATGTGGACTCATATGCAGATATGTATAATACATATATGAACTTATTTATGACTATATGATACTGATATGAACACGTAATTCTGCTTTGAGATTTGATATGAGTAAACAACACTGATATGAGGTCTGATATGACTATACAACACTGATATGAGGTCTGATATGACTATACAACACTGATATGAGCTCTGATATGACTATACAACACTGATATGAGCTCTGATATGACTATACAACTCTGATATGAGCTCTGATATGACTATACAACACTGATATGAGGTCTGATATGACTATACAACACTGATAT
>CM040979.1:27036886-27054880 GCA_022985145.1 Pangasius djambal
TATATATATATATATATATATATATATATATATATAGTGTAAATATACAGTATATATATAATATAGCCAGTTGCTGTGTGAAAGCAAATATTTCATGGGTGCTGGATAAAATTATTCGTTATTAAGAACAAATGGCCCAAATTGCATCAAGCCAGGAAATATCAATAACTCTCAAGGTTAGCCTTGCGGTAATTGCGCCGTAATTTCAGGCCGTCTCTCTCCACTTGAGCAAGGGCCGGCTTCCGATTCACTGGGTGCCCAAGTGGTCATGGCTCATCGGTCTCAGCGTTTTATATTCTGCGGAGGCAGCGAGCATACTGCTTGCAATCAGGAGCCATTATCCCTCATTTAACAATGACCCAACAATATGTTACTGATTCCTATTTTCTAAAACAACCTACTTGTGATTTACAGTTCGTTCCGGAAGTATTTGGACAATGACGGAGTTTTTGTGATTTTGCCTTTATACACCACCACAATGGATTGAGGTGTAGACTTTCAGCTTTATTTTAAGAGGTTCCACAAAAATATGGCATTTACCATTTAGGAATTACAGCCATTTTAAGCAAAGTACTTCCATATTCAGGGGCTCAAAGGTATTTGGACAATTGACTGACAAGAAGTTAATTGACCAGGTGCGGTCCATTCCCTCGTTACTTCAAGACAAATGAAGCAGATAAAAGGTCTGGAGTTGATATCAGGTATTGCGTTTGCATTTGGCAGCTGTTCGACTGGAGCTATCAGTATGAACTCCAAGGAGATCTCAATGCAAGTGAAGGAGGCCATCATTAGGCTGAAAAAACAAAAGAGACCCATCAGAGAGATAGAAAAAACTTTACGAGTGGCCAAATCAACAATTCGGTACATTCTTAAAAAGAAGGAATGCACTGGTGAGCTCAGCAACACCAAAAGGCCTGGAAGACCACGGAAGACAACTAAAGTGGATGATCACAGAATCCTTTCCTTGGTGAAGAAAAACCCCTTCACAACATCAACGGAATTCAAGACTACTCTGGAGAAGGTAGGCGTATCACTGTCAAAATCTACAATCAAGAGACACCTTCATGAATGTAAATACAGAGGGTTTACAACAAGGTGCAAACCACTGGTAACATTCAAGAACAGGAAAGCCAGATTAGACTTCAGAAAACATCTAAAAAAGCCTCCCATGTTCTGGAATAAGATTCTTTGGACTGAGGAAACCAATAATCTTGTACCAGAATGATGGGAAGAGAAAGGTATGGTGAAAGAAAGGAACAGCTTATGATCCAAAGTATACCACATCATGTGTCAAACATGGTGGAGGCAGTGTTATGGCATGGGCATGTATGGCTGCCAGTGGAACGGGCTCACTGGTGTTTATTGATGATGTGACTGCTGACAGAAGTAGCAGGATGGATTCTGAGGTGTATAGGGCTATACTCTCTGCTCACATTCAGCCAAATGCTACAAAACTGATAGGACGCCGCTTCACAGTGCAGGTGGATAATGACCCTAAACATACTGCGAAAGCAACTCCAGACTTTTTGAAGGCAAAGAAATGGAATATTCTTCAACGGCCAAGTCAGTCGCCTGATCTCAACCCAATAGAGCTGCTTTTCACTTACTGAAGACAAGACTGAAGGCAGAAAGACCCCCAAACAAGCAGCAACTGAAGGTGGCTGCAGTGAAGGCCTGGCAAAGCATCTCCAGGGAGGAAACTCAGCATTTGAGTTTTGAGAACATAGGCTCCAGACTTCAGGCAGTCTGAAGTTTTAAAATTATGGTTATATTTACAATTGTGTCACTTTGTCCAAATACCTTTGATCCCCTGAAAATGGAGGCACTTTGCTGAAAATGGCTGTAATTCCTAAATGGTAAATGCCATATTTTTGTGGAACCTCTTAAAATAAAGCTGAAAGTCTACACTTCGATCACATCTTGATTGTTTTATTTCAAATCCATTGTGGTGGTGTATAAAGGCAAAATCACAAAAACTCTGTAATTGTCCAAAAACTTCTGGACCTGACTGTATATCTGACTGATTAACTTGTTTTCATCAGAGAGTTTAAGTAGCGTGTGTTGACTTTTTCCCTCAAGGCACTGCATGATGGGGTCAGTGTGGACCAGATTCATGAGCTCACAGCTATCGATAAATGGTTTCTGCACAAACTGAGGCGCATTACAGAGCTGGAGCAGCACCTGTGTCAGTACAACAGGTGAGCATCAGACAACACATAACGCTTGTTTGTGTATATGCTTAAAAAAAAACAAAAAACACGTCGAATATATACACTTACTGCATTTATGATGCAAAACAAGCCAAGTGGTTGCCACTAGATGGTGATGTTGGGATAGATTTAAGCTTTTAGTAAGTAGTCCTTCTCATTCTGTCAGTCAACCCCAGTGAGTCAGTGATCTATGGTGTTAAAGAGTTTTAAAGATCCCCAAAAAGTAAGCATTCCGTTCTAGTGAGTCACTCATGACGTTTGGACTCAGACTGCCGAATACGTTCAACTTCCAGTGACTTGTGGCTGTCCTTTTTTAAATAGACTCACTCATGACGCATTACTCGTTATTCATTACTCATGAAATTTAGTCCATTATAGTCGTCTGTAATTCCGTGCAGCTCAGCTCAATTTTATAAGTGCTTTTAGCAATAGACATTGCCACAAAGCAGCTTTATAGAAATCCGGGTGAAGGACAGTGGGATTATATATCATTACAGGAACTCTTCTGGGTGATGGACAGTGGGATTCTACATCATTATAGTATACAGGTGTAGAAAATACAGTCAAACAGTACTGAGTACTGAGTGTGTTAACAGGATGTTCAGTATGAGCAGATAAGAGTGAATAAGAGTCCTGGGATGAGCACAGGACAGTATTCATGATTACAGCAGCAGCTCTTTAATACAAAACATTATCCAAGAAAGCAGGAGACTTGGAAATAAACTGTTTTGGGAAGTGAAAATGCTTAGAGTATCTATGCGGGACAGTGAATTCCCATTCAGTAGCTAGGTTTTTGCTGTGTGAGAGATTGCTTATTTTGATACACATTAAAGATGCTTTCACACTAAGTGCTTTTCCCCCTCAATCGCTCATTGCGCATTTTACATGTAAACTATAGGAAGTGGCACATGATGGACAGAAAGTGGGCACTTATAATAAAAGAACAATGGATAAGCATAAAGTTTTTCACAGAAAGTGTCCAGTGACCTACGGATGTACTCATGACATGTTATAATTCGTGCATTGTTATAATCATTTATGAAAAAGGCCATTACAGTTTTTTTTTAGACATTTAAAGACATTCCTCCCCAGTTCGCTTCATGCACTATGCTTCATCATAGACACACTTCCAGAAGTTTTATAATATGAATTCCTGATTTTAAAAAAATAATCTGTGGTATAAATCATTGGTTAAAGGAAAAAGAAAACAAAATTAAGGCTTTTTTCATGAAGTAATACACAATGGTGGACTGGGTTAGACTGATCAGACTTATTATGAACACTTATACTGCATTGTGTTAACATTGTGTTCATAATAAGTCCTAAAGATAGCTATAAAGTGTAATGCATTTTCATAAATATTTATAAAGCTGCGTATAATGAATGCATTCATTATAACATGATGTGCCTGTTCTTGTTGTTTATTATAAGTATGACCTTCAAAGAAGGTGTTAGCAGCACTTTTGTTTCACGCAACCAATCAGGTCGCAGCGTGGGGCGTAAAGGAGGAAATTATTCTTGTATGTGAGTGAATATGAGGAGATTGATGGAGATATTTCAGCATGTATACGGTGTGTACGATGCACTTTAGTATAAAATCAGTTTGAGGCACAGCTGCGCTTTTTCAGACAGTTCAGCTGAACGCTTATGGACTATCCTGTTTACATGAGATAACATAACCATGCTATTGGCAAGAATTTTGCTTTGATTGGCAGATGTGACACTGGAGCCTGTAAAGGAAAAAAAAAGTTATTTAATTTTTCATGCCGTATTTCAGTACCATTAATGTCTGCTTTACTTGATTTTAATCAAGCTAATATAATACCGAATCTAAACTTTCAGTGTAAATTATGAGACGAGGATGGGTGTTTTAGTAAACGGGAATTAACCACATATTGGACAATTCCAAGGAAGTCCAAGTATATAAGAAAAAAAATGGTATGATCCCAGCTGAATTCATTAATCCGACTGATCTGAGAACTGTCCAGTCTAGACCGATGTTATAACCAGCACGATTGATTGACCTTTCTCTTTCCGAGACCCAGGGAAGTAGAGTTGTTCATCCTGATATGTGCTAACCCTCACTACTCACTGATTTATAATTGGTTATAGCATTCTGATTGGTGCGGTAAAAGCTTACACAAGCCTTACCTAATATTAGCCCCATCCATTCACACGATGAAAAAAATACATGTAGACACTGAGAAATGAATCAGTTATTTCTACTTTGTAGTGCATATTGCCAATATTAATTTCTTTATTATACAGGTTTTGGCTCCTTGAGCATTTGATCTCAAGGAGATCATACTGACCCACACAGGAGTCACAATGAAAAACAAGTACTCATATAAATGAGTTTATTATTGGGATAGTTTCTTTACTGTACCTCCTGTTGCTATGACGACGAATGAACTATTAGTACCAACATCTACAGTTCATACAGCACATTTCTGGTTTTTTGACCCCTTGCTGTGGCGATACAGGGTACACCTGAAAACTATACATATATTTTTTAGATAACACAGCGATACGACCAAAGACGACCGGTGTAAGTAAAAGTCACAGGTGATTGCTTTAAGACTACACAGGAAGCCTGGCCTAAAATTTCATTCGAACGTGGCACTGAAATGTTTACCAAAGTGTCTCTGTTATTCATCAGTCTTGGTGGAACTCAATATTTTAGCGAATCAAATGATCAAATGTCTCACTGCAATATGTGTGAAAATTGCAATATGCAATATGCTCCTTTGAAGCCCCGACACAGCGCTAATACACGGTTATTGAAGTCGGTGCGACTCTTGGTGTTTGACGTGTTTGTCTACAGAGCGTTTTAAAAGGATGAAAGATTAACGCTCATTGGACAACAGACAACGTATCATTTTGAGTCCGGTCCGGACTTCAATGGAAATGGTGTGTTTTACACAGAAAAAAACCCAAAAAAAACCATGTTGATGTTTATTGATCAGCGTGTTCTTCATTTGTCCCACCCGGATGCATGGCTTCTATTTACGATGATTGGGCGACTTCTTAAAGGCACGGAACCATGTAACCAGCTGCCAATCAGTAAATCAGGAATGAACATGGCTGACATGTCAAACTTAAACATAACGGCACCAGTCAGAATCTCTCGGAGCCTGCAGTAGGTGTAATTTGTAAACAGTGTAAATAAACTGTACAGTAAGTACACAGCTCTGTTTGATTATTTGCATTCATTTCTGAAATTAGTTGTTTATAAATCTAGCTAGCTAGCTGTCACTTTCTTCTTCATCTAGCAGCAGCTTAGCTGCTTTATGGGACTAAATGGCAGACACTGCTAATGCTGACCTGATTTTAGAAAAGTCTTTCTTACGAAGAGAGACTGAAAATTGAACATGAGGGCAGACCAACGGATTGTCTGTCTTTATTCTTAGTCTTAGATTTCAAATTCCTGGGAATGTGCGAATGTGAATTGACAAGCCTTGGTCTTTGTGAGCCGAAAGAAACCAGCAGGGCAGAGCTGTGGTCTCATACAGAAAATGGAGGAGCTGCTTATTATTAAGTCGACTTTTGCCACGCTGTTTTCTTGTCCACTGATATGTGCTAGGGTTTTTTTTGTGGTAAAATTCTGTTTTTAATCTCTGCCTGCTAGGGTCTTTTTGTTAACAATGTAAAGCTATTTGTAAAGCAGGGTGACTCTTTGCTTTTTTGAATGACTCATTTAGTTAAATGGGAGTTTACACATGAGCCAGCGTAATGTTTTTGTCCTGCACAGGTCAGCGACTAACTCTGAGTTTGTCTGTAGTAAAAGCTCACAGTTGGTGTGTGGGATAGCTGATGAGATTGTGTGTCCACAGAGACTGACACTGCGGAGCGTAACAGACCTGCTGCCCCACACTGGTGCGTCTCCAACCGCGAGTCTGCCGCGGCTCTCTCGCTCGCTGCTGAGGGGGAGGCAAAATCTGGAGGCTTTCTGTTTTCACTACCATAATGCATGGCACATTTGTTTGGAATGTAATAGCGCATGGCCTGTCACACTGTGTTCATACACCGAGTCCATGCTTCTGCATTTGTGGCATAATTTAACGTCCTAAACCAATCAGGAATCGCTGAAGCTGCCAGGCTAGTGTTCAGCAACAAAGGCAGTTAAGCAGCAGCAGCAGTGATGCCAATGGAAACCACCCACCAGAACATAACAGTGTGTGTGTGTGTGTGTGTGTGTGTGTGTGTGTGTGTGTGTGTGTGTGTGTGTGACTATAATCACCAAACCTATGGTGGCACGGGGCATTTTCACTTCTTCATGATTATACCATTTGAATGTGAACATTCTGCTTCTTTGCATGAATCACGATGTGGATTTATGGTGAATGTCACCTGATCATCTGATTTGTTTCATACTCGTTGATTTCTGTTTGAAGTTCGGCCCAAAATCATATTTACATCTGCAATGTAGAACCTGAATTAAAGAGCCATTTTTAGATTTCAAAAAGCATTAAAAAAGCATTTTACAGAAAGATATTTCTGTCAGTAAAGAGCGTAACATATTACATAGTGCACCAATGTTTTACAAAATATTCCTGATGCGTGAATTACCGATGCAATTACTGAAGGCAAAGGGTTGTAATCCCAAATATTGACTTTGCTTAGTTTATTACTTTAGTACCTTTTTATGTAGGAAATGTTTAATTACATTTTTAAGGCATCTTTGTTTTATTGCACTACTTTACACATTTGCACTGTACTGTAGTTGAGACATTCTCAGTTTTTGACGTTTGCATTAGTTTTGCACTGGAGCTACGGGACAAATGTTACGGAAGTCTGTCTCCTCCAGAATCTGTTCTGAAAGTATTTTTCACACACCACATCCGGTTCTTTGTGGATGTCAAACACTTGCTGATGTGATTTAGGCCATAATATGACTTATTGTAATGTGTAAAGATGAACTAAACTAAACCATATACAGTCGTGGACAAGTCCTAACTTCATTTCTTTCACCAGAGAAGTACAAGCTCCAGTGTGCTGCTCTGTGCTAAGAGGAAACCTAATCTAGACTAAAAACGGGGTAGCTAACGTCATTTAACCAAAAATGTAAGATGAGTTAAGTCTATGTATACACACCAGTGAAAATGAGTGCGCACTCAATGGATGGGCTTCATTTATCAATCATTTAAAGTCGTGTGTATATGTTTTTTCGTGAGCCAAACCAAAAAAAAAAAAAATAATAATCTGCGAGATTTACAAAAGTTTTGGTCACAATTTTCCCCCTATCCATTTGCTTAAATTACTGAGCTGGTTCATGGTACAGTCGATTCACATTTAGCCACACCCACAAAACTCACCCACATAAAAGGCAAAGCTCACTGAAAGAGAGCTGAAAACATCAAAATGGCGAGTAAATGTCAAAAGAGCGCCTCCTAAGCTTGGCGTTCGCTAAATCTTCCAGTAATGCAGCTCAGCCACTGCAGCGCGTCAGCTACCGTAGACACACACTAACTGTTCCTCCTTTTATAGGGCGCCATTACTTTTGTCACAGTTGAACAGCTAGTCATATTTGTCTTAATTTATGGATTTGTATTGGATTACTTTCTTTAAAGTCATTAATATGAAAAGACAGAGTTTCATAAAATGTTCATTAAATCAGTGTGTGATTGAAATAAGTAAGTGATTTAAACTTGACTACGTAATCCGTGTGTAAAATCGCAGCACCAGCTGTACGATTCGCAGCCAATCGGTCAAGGTACACATTAATGAGTCTCTTTATACGTAAATTTACACAAACTAATGTAGAATACGAATGTAGAATACGAATGCTTATCTGAAAGCTAAAGAAGCAAACGTCTGACAACAAACGGGTCTCGTCTGGTCAACTACATTTAAAGTAATTAAAAAAAAAAAAAAGTTAATTTCATAAAAGATATAAAATATTTATGCTCTTATTTGCAATCATTGAATCTTTATACCTGACCTCACTATTGATTTGATGTCTGAATATTTTTTAACAGAATAATCAGGAAAAAAAAAACAAAACAAACATTCTTTCTGCAGCAGTGAGAAATTGTTTAGCAGTGAGATGTTCACTAATAAACTGGATGTGTTTAGGCGTGTAATGCTAATCTTCTGTGTTTCCTCTCAGCTCCACTGTTCCAGCTGATCTGCTGCTGAAGGCCAAGCAGGAGGGCTTCTCAGACCGGCAGGTGGGCCAGGCCCTCGCGGCGTCAGAGGCAGAGTCACGCTCCCTGAGACTGAGCCACAACATCCAGCCCTGGGTCAAACAGGTCAGGACATCATGCCCTCATATCCACCACTATCAGTCACTTTTCTATGAAAGAAAGACAGCTGTACTAATGATAATTGACTGCTCTGTCTTTCAGATTGACACGCTAGCTGCAGAATACCCTGCTGTCACTAACTACCTGTACTGTACCTACCATGGCCAGGTGAGACACGGTGCTAGATATAATAACTTCAGGGTATTAAATAGTCAGATATGAACTTACATAACAGCTATTGATAATAAAAAAGCGACAGTGTACTGAGTGCTGTTATAGGAAAATAATCATCATGAAGTGGAGTTGATTATTTTCCAATAACAGCACATCCTGAAGGATTTCCTCTTCTTATACCACATCAAATGACATTTTCATTTAATAAAGAATGACACTTCATATTTTTTTTTTTATCCATGTATAGTTATCTTTAAGGTCCACAAAACGGGTTAGTTCCTGTTATCACTTATGCTATAGCAGCTAGAAGCAGTCTTTCTTTTACCAGGCAATTTTGTTTTCTTTCTTTAAGTTACCAAGCCATAAAAATGCTAATCCTAATCCATTCGGAAGTTTGTTCCATGTTGGAAAACTTAGTTTCATCTTTACCTCTGATTCTTACAAAGCACTGACACTGGAGACTCCTTACACCAATGTTAAGTAAACATCCACACTTAAAACCTCACCATATCAATGTTTTTTAATCCATTTATGCAGAGCGTCTACTGTATGAGCTGTGAAAGAGCTGTTGCTATAGAAACGATAACGTATATACAAACACATAACTACACGCCTGAATTTTACAACTTGATGTAAGCAACAAAGTCAATATTACAAAATATCAAACAAAATTTACAGTAACGCAAATGCATATATGTAATTTCACATAATGTTTTTATTGTAGTTTATTGTAAATGTATAATCGTTGCTATATTGTAGGTCTTGTCATTGTAATACGTGTTGTATGAAATAAAGTGTTGCCAGGAAACTAGAGGGGTAAATTTCGCGGATGAACTTTGTTTTTGCTTGACAGAAACGAGCAAAGATGCTAAAAGAGCTGACTGAGCGATACTACAGTGTTTCATTGTTGTAGAATTTAAAATCTGAAAGTGTTAAACAAGTTTAAAACATATAGTTAGCTATGGGGTCGATATGTCAGTTGGTTGCTAGGTGGTTGCTAGGTGGTTGCTAGGTTGCTGTCATGTTCCAGAGACTGGATAAGGTGCAGTTTTAATTGTCATCAGTATATCTGAATTAGCAAAGATTCAAATCATGTTAAGGCAGGAATAAGGAAACATTCTCAAGGTTAGCTGGCAACCGCAATTCCGATTTTTCCCAAAAGCACAAGCACACTATTCCTGTGTGCTGAGTTTCGTGGTTCTATTATTAATCTTTTTATAAATTAATCATTTACCGAAGTCTATTATTGAGCACAAGGTTCCCGGGAAAAAAAACAATCAGTTCTGCTATTTTTTGACATTTTATGACTTTTTTTTTTTTTTACATAAAATGTGACACGTGGTTGTTCTGTTCTAACAGGAACATGACCTGGACTTCGGAGATCAGAGTGTGATGGTTTTAGGCTGTGGTCCTTATCACATCGGTGAGTAACTGGCCTGTTTTTTTTATTATTATTTATTATTATTTTATTTTTTATTAATTTTTTTTTAATACATGCTCAATGTATTGTCCTCCTCTGCTTCATCCAGTGGAAAAGGACCAACTCTGAGCAGATATTAATTGGGTGATGGTTTATACCCACTGACAGGAAGTTGCTTCCTGGATGTTCCACAGCTTTAAACTCTACAATAAATTGAAAAGATGTTGGTCTTTAATAAACATGACCTGGTTAGCTTTAGTAAAGTGCTGTGGTATAAGAGGAATAAAACACTTTGGGAAGGGTAACAGTAATTGCGCTTCATCACATGACCCCATCGCTGATTATTTGGGTGATGGTTTATACCCACTGACACTGACATGGGAGTGTGTGTGGCGCTGGTAAGTGTATCAGGTACAACAGCATTGCTGGGGGTTTAAACAAACCATATATACCTCATTGGTGCTATTAGAGTATACTAAAGCTCATCTGTTTTGCATGCACAGTGTGTTGTTATGTAATGATCCAGTAGTGTTCTCTGTCACTCACAAACACCTGGCGGTCTGTGTGTGTATAGTCTTTCCTTATACCACAACGTTGCTGAATTCTCGAATCCGATTCTTCAGAAAGTGTCAGTTAGTTTTCTATAACAGCAGCTCTGACAGTAGTGCAGCTGTAAATCACAGGCTTATATTAACGTGCTCGTTCTAATAGGGTTCCTATAGTAACAACTAAACATAGACGTTTTCTGTGAGGTACTTGTTTAACAAACATTTAATGGAAGGAGTCTCCAGTGTCAGTACATTTTCCACCACAGGAAAGGCTTCAGGATAGAGGAGTTTACACTCTCTGTTTTCTCAGTAACATGACAAGATTGAAAAGATGTTGGTCTTTAATAAACATGACCTGGTTAGCTTTAGTAAAGTGCTGTGGTATAAGAGGAATAAAACACTTTGGAAAGTGTTTTTTTTTTGGGGGTGGGGGGGGCTGGTGCTTCATCACATGACCCCGTCGCTGATTAATTTCCTGTAACAGCATGCTTTATTCATTAAAGAAAGTGTACTGGCAACTTTGCATTTTCTAAACTGACACCTTTGAAAGCATAAGCTGTAACGTAATAATCTAAAAACGGATGGCTGCGACATTGGAGTGCTCCCAAAACCCTTGACTAGCTGGATCAGGTGAAGTGTAATTTGGATTATTAATGGTTTGGGCACGGGGCATGAGCCACTCGTTGGTATTTAGATGGCCAATAAATTGGACAATTTAAAGGCCAGAAAATGTTTCTGCAGCAAATCTGCAACAAATTGCACACTCTCACTGCTCTAGGTTTAGTCTTGTGTATTAAAACCCACAGTCTCTCAGAGTGCAGAATAAAATGAAATGCCACCATGCTAATTATATGATGCAAAGAGGTTTGGTGTAAGGTTTTAAAGTCTGAAATTGAAAACTTTGCGAGTGTTTTTCTCGAGGCCACCTCTAGACTCAACCTATTGGACTAAATTACTACATCCATGGATGTTTCTACATCTATTCATTTATATTTATTCAAACCCTAGTGCGGAGTCAATTCCACTGCCATGGACTGTTTGAAAAGCCACTGCTGGGATTTAATCTCCATCTCCTGTGCGTTTAAGTGAAAGTGTTGGTAGTGATGAGTGAACGTTGGTTCAGTCTGACTCTCTCCTGTGCCCCAGGCAGCAGTGTGGAGTTCGACTGGTGCGCCGTGTCCAGCATCCGCGCCCTCAGACAGATGGGCAAGCGCACAGTGGTGGTGAACCACAACCCCGAGACAGTCAGCACCGACTTCGACGAGTGCGACCGCCTCTATTTCGAGGAGCTCACGCTCGAGCGCGTTCTGGACATTAACCGTCAGGAGGTAAGAGGTCAAAGGTCACACCAGGCACGTGTTTCTTTTTTTTTTTTCTTCTTTCCACCGCTCACGTTGGATTCCTGTTGGTGAGGTGATATACATACTGTATATTCAGTAAATTTAGATTGTGTATTTAGATTCATTTTTAGAGCTCAAAAGTAACTGATCTGTTGTAAAAAGGACATCGCGAATCCGCGCTTGCGACTATTGTGGCAGAATAAATGAAAATGTAATCGCTAGGAGTGTCTTTTGTAGAATGTTGTTCAAGTAGAGATAGCTCTGCTGGCTTCTTACATTTCATGCTTGTATTAAGTGACATCAGCCTAAAGATCTGTGATGTTGTGGTATGACTTTTTATTGTGTAATGTGGCATAACAAAAGAGAGTCACTTTGTATTTAGGATGAAAATAGGATGCTTCACTTTCTCTAAAGATTTTTTTACTCTGATTAGGACAGCACTGTCAAGACTAAAAACACTGAAGTAATCGTATAGATGTGTAAAGGATTTAATGAAAGAATGTAAAAATAACACTTAATGAATATTACACTCGCAAATGAAATTAAACAGCGAGAAACACGAAACGAGAAATCCGAAACAAGAGCATGCAAAGACTAAGAAAAAAAAAAGAAGAAACAGAAATATAAGACTGGAAATCTATCAGAAAAAGAACTGTATATTCATGCATCTAGTTGAAAACCGTAAAATATATCAAGTACATAGATGGAGTTGAATAGAACTGCTGACAGCTTGATTTCTTTTTATTAATAGTTTTCATTTCCACCCACTTTTCATCTACAGTTTGCAGTCTTGTGTTGGTGGTTTGCTCTGACCTTTTAAACCACAAGAGTCAGACTATCATCAGCCTACCAGTCAAATCCCATTATAGTGAAGTGTGTTCAAAATAAAAGCCACGAGCTTCTTACAGAGAACTGATCTCTGATTAATGTCTGTGTAGCTAATAACCCGATACTCTCGTCTTATGAGCAATTAACTCACCAGGAGCTGCTTCGGGACATAAGGCAAACCGGTATTATCTTGACTCCCCATCTCCATAGAGACTGCAAAGCCCTGATCACATTCAGACATGTTCATACTAAAAAAAAAAAAAAAACAACCTCTCCCGCTGAGACTGTCTCCATGTGTCTGATGATACCCCTTGACTTTTCCTTTCCCGTTATAAGCTGGTACAAGCATTCATTTTATTTATTTATTTATTTATTTAGAGGAGGTGAGAGTTTAATGCGCATTGTTTCCCTACGTTGAAATTCCCAGTTGCTGTGTCGGGGTAATTACTAGGAGTGTGCTAGCAGGAGCGTATAAACACTGGAGGGGAGGGGGGGTGGGTTTGGGGGTGGTGACATGCCAAAACCTGTGCTTGAATAATGAAGTGGTCATGCATGCTGTTGTCATGGGAATGCAGAGGGATGGATCAGAGAGATGGAAGGAAGGAGTTGGGATGTTATGAGTTGTGAATTCCTGTTTGGGACTCTAGTGGCGTGAGTGGGAATGGAAGAGTGGAGGGTCACGCCATGAGAGCCATGCCACGTGCTCTCTCTGCTTATATCATTGGTGAAAGGATGAGAGCGATGGAGAAGAGTGAACATGAAGACAATCGAGTAAATACAAGTTGCTCAAAAAAGTAACAAAAAGGTAATAACAATCCCTGCCACTTGGTTTGTAAGTCCAGTTGTAGAAAATGGGAAAATAAGGAAACAGATTTTTCAGCGTCTACAGAGTGAACCTGAAAGTATAACAGTCTATTCCCTTGTTAAAATGTGTACTCGGGAACCGGATTCTGTTTTCTTAAAAGATTAAACACTTTTAAGATAGTCCTTGCTGCAGAACCAAAAGTCCAATGGGTGGAGCTGGATCTGGTCCATAAGCATCATCCTTAACCTTTAATCCTAACTTGCAACTGGAAATTTTGGGCGTTAAAAAATGTTCTTTAAATAGTCTTAAATTGGAGCACCTGGAAAATCCTGCTGACTTTTTTTTTTTAGCCGTCATGTCGTCCTCCTTTATAATGTTACACTCTTGCTGTTTAAAAAAAAATCACACACACACACAGTGATCCATATTCTCAGTAAATCAGGCACTAATGGCAATCTGTAATCTACCCTCTTATTGCTACAAGCTAGCCAGTAAGTGCTGATACAGAATTTGGTCATTTACGATTGTTTAGTAGTTTTAGCTCCAAAATGAATATAGAGCAATGAAAAACAAGCAAAGAAATAGGAGATCTTTTTGTAATATGCAATATTTTAAAAAACAAAAACAGTTTTTTGCCTCAAGCGTTCTGAGATGCCTTTCTGCTCACCACAGTTGTAAAGAGTGCGCAGTTGAGTTACGGTAGCCTTCCTGTCAGTTCGAACCAGTATGACCATTCTCTCCTTACATCTCTTATCAACGAGGAACCGGCAGCCATCGGATGTTTTTTGGTTTTTCGCACCATTCTGTGTAAACTCAAAAAAACACAACGTACACTGATGTTAGAGTGTTTTTATGCCTGAACTGGTCCAGGTCCAGCAAACAGATCTTGGGCCACCTGAAATAGGTGGCACGTGGTCTATATCAAGTGCATCAGCTTATAAAACTGAGCAGTCGATCTGCAGCTTATTTGCATCATTAATAGGAAACCATTTGTAGCAGTAGTGTGCCTTAATAATTTTAGATATAGACTGGATACATATCGAGGTGTTCTTACATGCCTACTGATATTCCTATGACTCAGCATGAGCAGTCAGCATCACTGTAGGAGAACTTCCTGACCTCGTCCTTTATCTCTTCTGAAGGGATGTACGGGCTGCATAGTCTCAGTGGGAGGGCAGATCCCCAATAACCTGGCCGTGCCACTGCACCTGAACGGCGTGAAGATTCTGGGCACGAGCCCACTGCAGATCCACCGGGCTGAGGAGAGATCTATATTCTCCAGCATCCTGGATGAGCTGGGAGTGGCTCAGGCACCGTGGAGAGCTCTGAGCTCACTGGTGAGACTGTCTTTTACACCAAAATAATAATGTGCTTTTCTCCTTGGTTTGGGTCCGATCTCATGGGCGCATGCAACACAGCATACAGAGTCGATGTGAAGTAGAATAGCAGTGAGCCATCTTTTATAGATCACAGTCGAAATGTATTCTTATAGCGATTTTGATTTTTTTTTTTTTTTTCTTTTTTTTTGCAAACCCCAATGAGCAAGGGAAGGTTATTCTATACCATTCTTGCTACTAGATTATAAAATGCTAGAATATTACTTACTTGTGGTGGAGGAAACAGTTCAAGCGTTCTATATCATGAGCTAATGATGAAAATTCTGTGCTCCAAGTTTCTAGTTCAATTCCTGGCTGCTGTATTGTAGATAAATTGAAATTTGCTTAGAACTGCATTACAGTAATCTAATCTAGATAATATAAATGCTTGAACAAACTTCTTAGCATCAGGTACGTGCAGCATATTTCTCATCTTAACACCATGATAAGCTTTAACAACATGAAGGACATCAGTATCTTTTTTTTTTTTTCTTTCCCAGATTGAGTACATGTACCAATACTGACACTGATAAAGAAATAAGAGCTGTACTTAGTATTAATTTTGCACATGATGGAACGTTTTATTTAGCTCTGTTTATATTTATATTAAAAAAATGAGCACAAGGTGTCATTTATGTAACCTGTCTTGGCTCCTGCATGTGCTCAGTGCTCAGTGCTCGCCAAAGTGAAGTGCTCTCATGTTCAACAGTCTCTCCACACACTCACGCACTTGATAATACCTTTGCGAGCGAGTTTAAACCCTGTAAAATGTTTTATCACATTAGTTGTAATGTAGGAAGATGCTGTAGCTCCTCCACTTGATATTAGGGTACAGTTTGCAGTCTGCATTAATGAGACACGCCTCTCAGGTTTAGACGAACTCCATCCACCTACCACCATTTTTTTTTTTTTTTTAATAAAATTGCTTATCCCTGCTCAACTCATGTCAAGCATATGAACAATTTTGTTACACAGACTAGCTCTGTTTTAACACGTGCATTTTGTATCTCCGAAGCACAACATGCACCATCCGATTCTCCTGAGGTGTGCTGAGTGCTCTTGGGCCTCAGACATTCAGAGTGCTGAAACGTGTCGTGTTTTGTAGAAGTAGACGTCGTGTCCATTAGCCACGCCGGCTCTTTTGGGCAGAGACGGTGCTGTTGTAAGGGGCACAGAGACGGCAGTGCTGGATTTTAATAAACGTCCCCCAGCTATGGAAACAAGCCGAGCGAGCTCACTCGACACTCAGGGACATGACGGTTCACTTGGTGTGCTGCTCGTTAGGGGAATCTGCAACTTCTCCTTAAAGCACCCAGCACCTCCTCGACCTCAGGATTGTTTGCTAGAAAGTTTGTCATTTTTTTTTTTTTTTGTAATGTAGGCTGCCACTGATTGGCCCATTGTGCCAGGAGTCAAAATGAAAATAATAAAAGGCAAGCGAAAATAATTTCCAGTGAATATAATACACACTCAAAACAAGCACCAGAATAAAAAAATACATCTTCTGGCTCATGGTAATTTTTTTATTCTTTTCAAAATATTACATTTGTCTGCCAGTTACATGCAATTAAGTTTTTTTGGAGATAAATTCAGGCTTCACTAATTATTTTCTCATCCATTTTATTTCTCAGACTGAAAATGAAATGCACTGAAAGCATGTCCTGATATGAAAACACACTTTACCACCCTGTGTGTATCTGCTTCCTGTTGTGTGTTATTGGATGTTGTGTAGAGCAAAGCTGCCTGACAGTTGATTTATCATTGTGTGTGTTTCAGGAAGATGCCTTCGCGTTCGCTAATGAAGTGGGTTACCCCTGCCTCCTCAGGCCCTCTTACGTTTTAAGGTGAGTAAAATATAAGATTGATAGCTTTAGGACTAAATTACCAAGTGTATATATATAAAGGCATTTATATACAGTATGTTGTTGTATTGAGACTGGAATCAGTCAGTGTGTTTCTAACAGTGCCACTGTGCCACTGATTATTGAAAATTTTAGAGAACTTTAATATAAAGGAGAGAGCCATTTTTCTGTACTAGCTATATTATCAAACATTATCTTCAGAGAAGTCTCTCCATAATCGATAAGACACAATTCAGCTTCTTTAATATATTGTGAATTTCCAGAAATTTTGGATTTTTTTTTACGCCTCGTCATGAAACTCCCTGATGCTCTGTGCTTTTTGCACTGCATGCCAGCTGTACTGCTCCCAAGAGACCTGCGCTTTTAGCACCGCTGTTCAGTCAACTGACAGACCTGATACTCGAATAACGCCATACAGCTGTTATCCATAATGCCCCAGATGAACCTCAGGCTGGAGCACAAAGGGACTGCAGCTCTGAGTCTGAACCCATCAGCTTTCCACCAGCTCAGCCAGTTCATCCAGACTAGCACACAGTTGTGTATATGCTTTGTGGAACTTGTGTAGGAGGGCCGAAAAACAAACAAACAAACAAAAAAAAACCTGGTGGTAAATAAACCTTGTGAATTATTTACTACTTTTCTATCCCTTGTACTGTAGACGTGTTTTTTGGTCTTTTACAGCAAAGTTTGTGCATTATTTCAATATTTCAGTTGTCTAGTAGTTAATGATTTTACAGTAGGCTCAAACATAACATCGAAAATCTCACACACATCGTATCATTATCGTAGCAATGCTAATTTCCTCTAGCACGTCTGTGAGATTTTCGATTTTGAGTAAAATATATAGTTAGTTAAATGATAGTTTGCTTTAGGACTAACCAAGTGCCGAGTATGTATAAAGGCATTTATAGATGTTGCTGTATTGAGACTGGAATCAGTCTAACCTAAAGTTAGACAAACCTAAAGTTACCTGTGAATAGATTTACATGGTTTCAGCACAAAAGCATTATAGAGAATCAAAATTCCTGGTACATTCATCAGGAATGAGCAAAGCTAGCTAGCCACCAGGCAAGTAAAAGCTCCAGTGTGCTACCCAGAAAGTGACCAGACTGAAAAAGCAGTAGCTAATGTAAAATTGTATTTATTTATTTATTTATTTATTTATTTATTTATTTATTTATTTATT